>JALPQI010010626.1:0-46275 GCA_025490895.1 Thaumatotibia leucotreta
AACACAACGTTCATGTATTGCAGATCAAAATTTATTTTGTATGGTTGATAGTTCATTTGTAACCATTATAATGGCGGGACCAGATCCTGAATTCGATCGATTCATATTGCATTGTTTAGTACTGCATTAATACTATTTGGTACCTGTTGTAAAAAAATGAGTACCTCTTCCATTTCCAATAGTCTGGTTCAAATGGTCTGGCGGAACCAGACTATTTCAAATATAATTTTAAAATGAAAGAGGTAAAATTTTTTTAAAACAGGTACCAAATAGTACCAATTCAGTACTAAGCAATGCAATATGAATCGATCGGTTACGTTCATTTGCTCGGAACTCGGAATGTGGTCGCACTGTAGACATTTATTATATACGTCTTGGAAGTCATTGGCCTCGTCTGACCCTGTCTTGAGTAAAGACATCTTTTGTAAACATCTCTTTAATTAATAATTACACAAATATTTCCATAAGAAAACCTGCTATTAATGCAATTAGTAATAATATACGGGGTGTTTTATATCACGAGCAAACAGTGGAGACTTTTGATTTTGGAGGGAGCGTTAGAAAATGGCCAAACTAGTTTAGTTACTATGGTAATTAAATAAAACAAGTAAACCAATTTCTTTGACATATTTGTGTCTATTATGTAATTATAGTCTTCTTGCTGGACACAAAAAAATAATCGTTAAGATTTATTGTCTTTAACTATGGCCAAATAATAACTTATCACCTGATAGCCAAGAACTTGCCATATACTTACGACCTACCTTTATCATTTTATAATCACAATGTTACTTTATATAATTTGTTAACCGCGTAAAAGTAAGATTAGTATTCATAGGAGCAGTGGTACTTTCTGGAAGTTAATGGAACTCAATTAAAGCACCCTGTAGGCTGTAAATTTATTCGAGTAGACGCCTGTTTACCGATACTAAGAATAGCACCGCGGCCCTGAAGCCTTTGTCTTTAGGCTTACTCGGTAGCTTAGAAGCAGTTAAATATACACACTGTACAATGTATCTACAATCTACATGTATAATATAGGGTGAGGGAAGTTAAGTTTGGTTGTTCTTGGGCATCGACAGCAGTCCAACAATAAACACAACGCTAAATATCACAGAATTAGATTTGGATAGAAGAAACAAGTTCATTCATTTGTATGGCGGCCGAGCGTGTCAGATTTTGTACTGAAGTTGTTACTTGCCTATGATTTTAAATGTCTCAGGCCCTTGAGTATTTATATTTTTTTGTGTTGTTGCAATTAATATTACTTAAGGAGGCATTATTAATGTTTTTGTCCACTTCAACTTACAAAATTTGACGCCCGAAAGCTGCAAGCTGCGATTAAAGACGGAAAACTCAGTGGATTTCACTGAGTTCATTTGACACGCTAAGTGGATACGTTTGCTTGATCTATGGTAAATATGACATCTGTGCTAAATATACTAAAACCAAGCCAGTATTAGATAGCAACATACCGAGGAGAAGTTTCATAAGTTGCGTAACTTCTATAGAGAATATTCTCGGCAATTTGAATTTGACAAGCAATCTAATCATGCCAAAGCCGTTTATATACATGCCTTTTAAGGTATATTTTATGCCTTGTTTACTCAATTCTGAAATAAAATGTTCCTTATAACACTTTTTAATATGTTCTCATTGAATCATTCTCAATGAGAACTTAATCTTAAATTCTCATGAAAATTCTCGGAAATTTCCGAGTATATTCCCGCAATTTTGAGAATGTTCTGCAACTTGTACATTGCTAGTATATTAGATATTAGATACAAAGAGGAAACTACAATTTTTATAAAATTACGTAAAATTCTTGATTCTGAAAATTGTTCATTCCAATAACAACTGTGGAGAATAAAGCGACTAGGAAGAAACAATAATTGCATAAACTTCGGATAATCAGTACAAAGCAGGGATCGGAACCGGTTTTTAAAAAAAACCTCGAAATAGGTAGCTCAATATTTCAAAACGTTTTACACTCTTTATGTAGTTTTCAACATTTTATGTAACTATTAACATCATTTTGAATTAATCCATTAACAAAAAATATATAAACCGAAGAACGAAAAAAAACGGGATTCCCACCGTTCTTTTGCATGGAGAAAAAACCGGTATCCGATTCCTGGAACAAAGGCTAATTACATTGTAAATTAGTATCAATTTAACCTAACCTGTTGTCTTTGAGATTCCATAAGTCATTTATTTTTTAACTGCCTTGGGAAGGAGGGTGTGTATGTTAATTGATATGTCCGAGAATCGTGAACCGATTTTAATAATATTTTTAATCGAACCCCGTGATCCCGTTGGCACCGAGTTAGGATCTGATGATGGGATTGGAGAATTCGGTTAATGTCTGTATTTTATTTTTTAAATTCTTAATTATATTTATTATTCAAATCAGTTACAGTTATAACACCAAGGCACTGTGAACTGCAAAAATACAAAAAAAAAACATATTTACACAATCTTAATGGAAAGGTAACAATGTATTTGACGTCAACTATACTTGATAAATTAATAAAAAACCACAAATAAATAAATATCTCGGGACATCTTACACAAATCGACCTAGTCCCACGGTAAGCTCAATTAAGGCTTGTGATGTGGGTATACATATAGAGTTATAGACACTTAAATACATACTTAGACAGACAGCCATGACTAAGGAACAAATATTTGTGATAAATAAATACACAAATAATGCCCTTGCCGGGATTCGAACTCGGAACCTCCAGCTTCGTAGGCAGGATCACTACCAACTAGGCTACGGAGGCTGACAAAACAACAAATTAAAACTTATAACTACACTTAAAACTAGTTTGATTTAGGCGATGTTACGACGTGGCCCCATTGCGTCGTCTGCGATTTGGCAGATTGCCTTGGAACTGCCAAAACGACGCCCTTCGGCGGTAGGTCAGCACTCGCGATGGTGTCCTCCATTATAACTCACTTTACATTTGTTGTTGCAGATTCAACGCTCGCGAGGTGGACTCGCTAGTGCACGCCCCGCGGCTCGGGCTGCAGCGGCGGCAGGTGCAGTGCCGGAGGAGGGACGGCCAATTCGTCGAGAACATGTGAGTTTCTCAAATTAGAACAAATTAGTTTTTATCATCAAACGGGATTCAATCGCGTAAACTTATGTTTAATATTTATCTGCCTCTGACCACCCGTGTAACTTCATAATCATCAAGGATTCGTTTTCAATGCGCGAAGCGACGCGGACGCATTGATGAGTAATTAATTTATTAATTGCGAATTAGCGCGGCCCGGCCGCTACTAACGATTTTTCACAATGAGCGAGCAACGTGAGCCCATTGTGAACGACTTTCTGACCTATCTGCAAGAAAAACAAAAGATGATGCGAGATGGAGCTATGGACGTGGAGACAGCTGTACAGTTAAGTTCCTGGGCGTCGACTTTCACATTCGATGACTTCTGTGCAGCGAAGCAGGTGCTGTGCCAATACTTAGGAATTGCCGGCACATAATAATGTTCCTCACCGGAGAGGGGACCCTTGGGGACATAAAAAAGATCCTAAGGAAGTACGAGGATCGGCTTCCGGAGTTTGTGAGGATGGGAGCTAGCCTGCCGTCTGTATCTCCGGGGATGTAGACGTTCGCAGCTCATCTGTCATCCAAAAGTAGCCCGGCGCTCTTTGGAATATCGTCCACCCATCGAGCCCGGACGCCCTGCGCTTCTTCCATCGGAAAGCGGCCACCCGATCCGTTAACATTTTGATACACCTGCCATCACGCTGCCTGACAATATGTCCACATATACATATAAGTAAGTTACCATGACCCAGAATTTTACAAATGGGTAATAATACGCATTACTGGCAATCGTTTTCAAATACAAATAAATACAAATAATTTATTCGTGGCAAATATAACAAGCATGACAGGACAAAACAAAACAGACAAATTCAGCATTTAATATTATACCACGAAATGAATCGCCTCAGCATAATGTCGACCCGAAAGCCAACGCTGATCTTCTGGCGAGCCCATATTAAGACTTGACAAACATTTAAATTAACTACATATTTTATTGTATTTCCTTCGAAGGAATCGATGTAACGCGTGTCCTAATTAATTGTCAATCGCTGCGGCAAGTTGCTGCTATCTATCATTGTCAAGCGCTTCAAAATTAGAATGCTTAATCAAATAATGCTCAATTTTTTTAAAATCTGCATCTCAATCTCGGTTTCAATATGCATGATGTTAACACACTGTATAACTAAACACTTATTTGTATGTAGGTATGTATTTGTATATATGTATATATTTATTATATTATGTTTTAAATTGATTTAATATAATATAATAATAATATTTTAGCCTATATAATGTCCCACTGCTGGGCACAGGCCTCCTCTCATATATGAGAGGGATTGGGCTATAGTCCGCACGCTGGCCCTAAGCGGGTTGGGAACTTCACATACACCTTTGAATTTCTTCGCGGATGTTGCAAGTTTCCTCACGATGTTTTCCTTCACCGAAAGCTAATGGTAAATATCATCTGATATTCCGTACATAAGTTTTGGAAAAACTCATTGGTACGAGCCAGGATTTGAACCCACGACCTCCGGATTGAAAGTCGAACGTCTAAACCACTGAGCCACCACCGCTCCCAAAAAAAGACTCCCATAAATTGATTTAATTGATCATAATTCTTAATTTGTTCTCATATCGGCACTACCCGATTATAATTATTTGCTAACGTTTTCATTTCCTGCTACCCTAAGGTTGTCTGGAAGAGATTGCTTATAAGCGATAAGACCGCCTGTTGTTGCCTATCGATACATGTTTTTCTGTATTTGTATTTTAATTAAGTATGTGGTGCACAATAAGGAATATTTACTTACTTAATGTAAACTACTTAATTACCATAGCTAAAAATACGAGTAAACCTACATTCTAGGTCATGCACGATCAAACAAACTTATATCTACACTGATCTTAATTCTCACCGAGTGCTCAAAATTGGGTCGCAGCTGAACTAAAGCCTCGGAGGAACTTCAACCACTTACTGGTTTTATTGAGAGCAATCCCGAACTCTGTTTTATCGCCCGCATTTGCATTCTGCGCGTTTTTATCGAACTTTAGAGCGATTTTACATTGTTCTATGTGATTTTTTTGCTGGCAAACCCATTTGGTATAACTATACAGGTTTGCTGGAAAACTTTAGCCTCTAAATGCAATAACGGCATAGGTGTCCATAAGAATATCGCCACGCTTGGCAAACGGGATGGCGATAGCAGTTAGTGTGTCTATGGCGATATTGCTGCACATCATCAATTTTGTATGAACAAATGACATTGATTATAACATCTAATAATATACCTATTAAATAAGATCATAAGAAATGTATGTTATACGATTTAGAGTTATAAAAACATTACACACCAGTCACCCATGTATTGCATACACGGTGCTCATGAGCATTCCGAAAGATTTTAATGCTAAATTCCTGACCATATTTAGAGTCTTTAATGTTATAAAAAAATTCCTGTATTCGCATTGGTTTCAGAGATAATTAACAATCCAATATCCAAAAGCATTTGCTGAAAAGTCGTCAAAATCAAAATAACTTCAGATAACGCTTAATGCAAAAGTTCACGCCCAAAAAAGTGCGAAGTTCCGAGACCATTTCAACAATGTTAGTCTTGAAATAATTAATAAAAATTGTAGACACGAGATTCACAGTTAATTATAGTATCGCTATTGTAATTTAGTTAAGACTCTTTGAGAAACTAAATGACCCAAAATGGTAAAATAAGAAGAAACACTACTTAAATCCAGAAGTTTAAATAAAAGTCCATAATTATGGAAAAATGTATATAAATATCAACCACAGCGTTCTAGAAGATAGACAAAGAGCCCTTCTTTGTAATAACATCCATACTAAGAAAAAGAATTATACAGCAATGGCTACTTTATTTCGTGAACAAGCCTTATCTCGCCATAAAACTTCTTTTTGATTACAATGCTACCACAATGTGTTCTAATTTTACCACACCTTTTGCCTGACAATCAAAAAATAAAAATAGACTTGACAAAATAACCTGTCCCTAAAAAAAACATTCACCATTTTCTTAACAAATTGTTGTTATGATAAAAATACTGGAACTGTTAAAAAGTATTCAAAAAGTCTAAAAAATAAAGATTAAAAAAAAAAATCTGTTGGCATTTGACATTAGGTATCATAATATTTTTTGTTTATTTTGATGTCTAGAATGCATATAGTTAAAATCTCTCGCAATGCTCGCGAGCGCCGTGTATATATATCCCCCAAAATCGGGGAGGCGTTTTTTCAGCAGTGGCCAAAATAGTGATGATTATACGGTTTTATCACAATATAATAATACTCAATCAAATTGCGCACATCTTTGTATTGAATAATTTATCCGATATTGGATCAGACAGTATGAGCTCTAAGTGTGGCCAGGGTATAAATACAAAGGTCGAAGTAAAAAGAACTTTAGTTTTATTAATTCTTTGGTTCAATAAAGACTTCGTGGATCGAGTGTAATGAAGCTATGTACGTGCTACGCTGCTACGGCGTAGATCAGCGGCGTAGAGCTCTATGCGTTTCGTAGCACGTAGATGAGAGGCAATTTGCATTTTAATGAATAATGTGCCTAATATCATTAAAGTTACTATGCGATAGTGTTGCTTCTGGCTGAAACCATCTGTTTATTATAGTTGCCAGTTACGAGGATTATTTCCAAGGTGGAAATAATCCTTATAAGCTCATAACTGTTTAGTTTGTTTATTAAATGTTTAATGTAGTTTATTAAATGATGGAAACCATGGTCCCGATATCTTACATAACATAAACTAGAGTTCGCACAGATAGATAAATAAATTAAATAAATAAATATCTTGGGACATCTTACACAAAAATCGACCTAGTCCCACGGTAACCTAGATCCTGCCTACGAAGATGGAGGTTCCGGGTTCAAATCCTGCCGAGGGCATTATTTGTGTATTTATTTATCACAAATATTTGTTCCTTGGTCATGGCCGTCTATGTATTTAAGTAGCTATTTGTCTATTAAATATATCGTCTTCTGGTACCTCACATCACAAGACTTAATTGAGCTTACCGTAGGCCTAGGTCGATTTGTGTAAGATGTCCCAAGATATTTATTTACCTATGCGTACGCAAATATTAATAGATAGATGCCCGTAACCGCCACGCTGAGCTAGTGGATTAGCGATCGCAGAAGTGTCTTGTAACCACTATGATGATGCTGCCCCCCATTCATCAATGGTCAGAAACACTTCAATCCCTTAGTCAACTCTTATGATACCCACGAGAAAAGTTGGGTAACGAATGTATTCTTATTGCTACCATGTCCAGCTTTATTTTATTAAATGCTTACTATCAATTTTATTATACACCGTGGGGTGTTTAAACCCGACCGATTTTTACAGTGTATTCCTAACCACACTTAGGAACTATAATGTCCTATAAACTTTTCTGGATATCGCCTAGTTTCAGAGTTATTACCAATAAAAAAAATATTATTTAATTGTTACTTGTACAGTAGAAAATGTGTTGTTACAGTAGAAAAGGTGTTTTTAACGGCGTTGGTGCCATTATAAAAGAAGAAAAGAAAAGAAAAAGTAATTTATTCACTAAAGCACACATACGCAGGACTTAACAATCAGAAAACGAAATTAACACAAAACTTAAAAATAATGTAGGGGACAACAATCTGGCCAGGGTTTTACTTACATAAGGTAACACTATTTTATCACATGGATAAAATAGTGTTTATTGTGTTTATAGACATGATAAATAATGACCAACCTAACTGTGTCCAGCAATGTGTGCGATAAGGAAAAGGCTTTGACTCAGCATAATGTTGCAATTCGCAAAAAATTGCAACGCTGTTATTCTGCCAAGGCCCAGTGGAGTGACAAGCAGTATAAATAAATAAATAATAATAAGGTTGTATACACAAAATATAAAATAAAATAAAATCTATTATTTAACCATCTAACATATGTATATGTATGGCGTCATACCGTACGTTAGCTATTAAGCTAATTATAATAATAAAGTGGATTATGGAGAATAGTCTCACTAACCTCATTAATAGATCTCAAAAAGTGAGAAATAAAACCATTAAAAAATGAGGTTTTATAAAAATAAACGTTAACACTCATTGTAAGTGCTAGTTCTATGAATAACATTTACTTTTTATGTTTAAATACATTAAAAAATTAAAAAAGAAATTAAAAATAACATTTTTTTTGCCAAAAATTACAAAAGTTATATACGTAACGTTTTTTTTTTGTGTTTACACCAAAAATTCGTGGTTAAAATCTTTCGGGTTTAAACAGCCCACGGTGTATAATAAAAATCAACAAACGCAACACATTAAATTCAGGAATGAACAACGTAAATCAAACGACAAGGTGACAAATCGGGGTATTCCAGCAACTACTTATTTTTATTTATTTTATTCGAAAACCTCTATTTACAGGTATTACCATAACATGGCACTCTGGGATATTGCTACTGAATAAAAAGCTAACCCCGTGGCACACTGACTATAATTTGAAGCAATAAGTCACGTAGTAGGTCACCTTACTACAGGTTTTCATTGAATATATGTAAATATGTTATCGAGTACGTGAATTCATTTGTATACCATTCATTGGTCAGTGGCATCAAAAAATAAATTAACAAACCCAAAAACCTGCATTTTTCCATAATCACGCACTATTAGAATACAATCTTCGTTTCATTGTGGTTTTATGACTAACTGAAATAGTACATTACGACACAAGTGCGAAAAACACGAAATTCGAAAGGAGTCGTGATGTTTTATTCGACACGAGTTACGAATTTCGTTTTTGCACGTGTCTCGTACGACGTTTTTTAGTACAGATGGCCCTCCGAAGTTTTGGACCTGACGTAAAATGACCCACTTCTCGCACTAGAGCCTAAAAATTACACCATCTGTACTAAAAAAATATTTATTAGTATTAACGTAAAAATATATCTGCAAACGTGTTTTCTACTGACGCGCGGTATAGGGCAACTCTCTGTTTCCCTGAACGATTCATACAAATTTTGGGACATTTTGGAAAAATGTGGTGGATCTTGCTCAGCATCATTCACTCAACCATCCTCCCAATTTGTATCAATATCTAAAGGTGCATTCAGACCAAACGAGCATTCGCTATTCTATTCCCCACTCTACGAAATCAACGAATCACGTTTTGTGTAACGATCGAATTTCGTAAAGTAGGGGGTTAGAATAGCGAATGCTCGTTTGGTCTGAATGCACCTTTAGATGTAATCCAAAAGTAAAACCCTTTTTAAAATTGTACACTTCCTAGTAAGGGCCATGACATAACAGTGCCACGCTTAAAATTCCCTTCACGCCCACCATACCCACTACCACTGTACCCACCTTACCCACTCCACCTCGACATATTTGAAGGAATATTTAATTCGCACAGGTCGTAACCCTTTCATCGATCGCGAAGACAAATATAAACTAAGCTCGGAGAACTGCTGGAATTAAGGGAACGTGATGGTACATACAGGGTTATCAAACGTAATTTGCGAAATCTTTGAAATGGTGAATAAATAAGGTCAACAGGTACGTATTAAGGAACACATTTGTTCCTCAGTCATTTACTATCTAAGTATCTACATTTGTCACTACCCCAACTCTTCCCGTAAGTGTCGTAAGAGTCGACGGATTAAAGAGTCATGTCATTGTAGAAACAGATAGAGAGAATTACTTTCGCATTGATATATTACTAGGAATCCACAAATTCATACGTATAAATAGTATATCCCGAGCACTACCTGTATTTACTGCGAGTTATTCTAATGTAATTAAGTTTCCAACATAGTATACCCCGAACTACATTTCATCTTTCTAATTTGCAACCAACCTAACCCGCTCTCTCTACGGTATTGTAGTTTAAACTTAAAGTTACGTAAGCCGGTCAGTATTTGTGTACCGGCTGCATGCAACATCAACACATGTACGAGTATACAAAACCTTTGTGCAACTATGTAATACTATATCAAATTATAACGTCGTATGTTCACTACACAAGTCTTTGGCATATCAACTCTATGAAACGAACTTTTAAGTTCAATTTAGAAACCATTTATACATGTGTTGGAATCTTTTAGAAGTGAGGTTGAGTTGATTACAGTGGGGCGTTAGTTACATTTGGATATTGTTTTGTGTAATGTGTGTTTTAGGAATATTAGATATTACTTGGAAATGTTTCTCAGAGAATTCGTTGGTACGTAGTGTAAGCGGAATTAAGGTTGCATCTTAAAATAATATTTGATTAGTCACGTTAGTTAGACTACAGGAATTTGTCGACCACGTAACTACATTTTTTTTAGAGTAACATGTTTTGTTTCAAGATTAGACTTATAAGGCATACATCTACAGGGTGTAAGTCTAATACGGGCGAAGCTCTTAACGGGTGTTAGTTTACGACATAATAAGTACATAATAAGTAAAGTCAGCCTCCGTAGCCTAGTTGGTAGTGACCCTGCCTACGAAGCTGGAGGTTCCGGGTTCGAATCCCGGCGAGGGCATTATTTGTGTATTTATTTATCACAAATATTTGTTCCTTGGTCATGGTTGTGTATGTATTTAAGTATCTATATGTATCTATCTATTATATATATCGTCGCCTGGTACCCACATCACAAGCCTTAATTGAGCTTACCGTGGGACTAGGCCGATTTGTGTAAGATGTCCCAAGATATTTATTTATTTATTTATTCATTATATTCAAATAACTTTTACTTAAAATGATAGCAACAAAATTTTCCATACAAAATAATTCGGCGCGCAATGTAGAGCAAGATACGCGAGTTAAAGACTCGATGACAGTTAATTTCAAAAGCAGATGACATAACTGCCATATCAACAATAACAAATGTTCGTACCTACATTGCTGCTCCGATAATCTTAAAAAAATTCTGTAGGGTCATTGAGAGTAACTTAAAAAAAAACCTTGTAATCCATGATTACACTAATGAATCCCATTCCTGGTTTAATTGATCGCCCGTATAAGACTTACACACTGTATAATAGGTCCCACACAAAATTAATGTCGGATAGCAATGCACCGAAAGAAGTATCTACCGAAAGAAGTAATAAGAAATAAGTATTAGGGTCAATTTACATGGCACTTGATGAAGTATGTAACTCAAGGTAACCTATTGAAGTTTCGAAAATCCTTTGTCTGATTTTCGCTTATCCGAAAATGGTTGAGCGAATTTTTATAATCCACACCTAATACATTGTTTATCATATTTTTTGAAATATCTCTAGTTTCCTATCCCATATCAACATTTTCCTGAAATTCGATAGCCGATGATAGCAACCGTTTTCGGACAAGTGAAAATCGGACAAAGGATTTACGAAACTTCAACACGTTACCAGTTAAAATCCTGTTATTGACTACGACTCAACTTTCATCCTGTATTAAAACCCTATATTTAAATATTTAGCAAAATGAGTTATACACGCTGCTCGTGAACATTCCGAAAGATTTTAATGCTGAATTCCTGAGCATATTTAGAGTATTTAATGTGATATAAAATTTCCTGGATTCGGCTTGGTTCCAGAGATAATTAACCTTTTTTCGAAATAAGTTTTTCGACGTAACTCGTCATAAAACTTCTTTTTGATTACAATGCTACCACAATGTGTTTTAATATTACCACACCTTTTGCTTGACAATCAAAAAATAAGAATAAACTTCACGAAAAAACTTGTCCCTAAAAAATCATTAAAAAAAAATTTTTTTTGTTTCTTTAGATGTCTAGAATGCTAAGTTAAAATCTTTCGCAATACTCGCGAGCACCGTGTATACTCATGTAACTTACGTCAATAATTGCTCGACATGTTTCATGGAGTACTCGCCACTAAAGCCCGACGTGTATTATAAAAAAATGTATTAAACGCTATTTATCTACAGGTATTGCGGCTCATCTCTGGCCCGTGTGGGGACCTCTCGCGTGTGCATCCTGCAGGAAGACTGCTCCTTGGCGGAGTGGATGCCGTGGAGACCACGCACGGACGGCGCTCTGGTCCGCACCAGGCGCGTACGCAGGCTACCTCACGGTGCGTAGACTATGCTAATATTGGCAACTCTCATATAACCAGTAATAGGAACTCTCGGTGCAAAACTTTAAAGAAACTTTTAAAATTGTCATATGGGAAAACTTTCATCATCATCAGCCTATGATAGTCCACTGCTGGACGTAGGCCTCTCCTATTAACTATGCATATAGACGCATTAGGAGGTAAATGCCTATAATCGCCACGCTTGGCAGGTGATCGCAGTAATGTGTTCACTATGATGACGCTGCTGCCCGTCATCAATCTTTTATCAAATAATGGTCAGTGACACTTAAATCCCTTAGTCGACTTTTACGACACCCGTAGGAGGAGTTGGGTTGGTGACAAATGTATTCTTACTGCCGTCACCACATGGCCAACTTTAGCTTTGGGAAAACTTTAGCCAAGAAAAATACGAATATTATTGAAAAAAATCTGTGTCAAATTTTATTACCTACCTCGGAATCTTGAACTTACAATATTTGGGTGTGTAGTAATGTATATTTTATGAATGGATTTTATGTATGTGCTCTTTTTTGTTCATTTGACAAGTTTTGCTAAAGTTTTGCAACCCAAGTTTCCGAATTTCCGATCACTACATATAAGGACGGGGACTCAAAAAACTCGAACTTAAATTAAATGAGGTTTTTCCTCACATCACAGAGATGGCCTGGTGGGAGTGGTGGGAGACATCAGGGGATAGCGATACGTGGATAAACTTGAGGGAGGCCTTTGCCCTGCAGTGGGATGGATATTTATTGCTAAGTCTTAAGATCAAATTATATTATGGCACTTGATGAGTTTATGCAATGTGGAACTCAAAATCAAATGTCGCGGTTCAACTGTTGTTAACATTGCATAACGAGATCCCTTATTTGAAAGAGTTATCTCAATGTCAACTTGCATGAGAACTTTCTCATAAAAAAATCGAAATAGACAGCAAGATATTTAAATACAAGTTGTAATTCAAGGGGTTCTACGGACCAGACCAGCGCTCCGGCATCAGATGTCAGAGCATAATATATGCTGAATGATACCCAATTGCAGCTCCTACAGCAACAGACTTTTGTCATTTTTTTGTTTTTTTAGCGCCTGTATTTTCTCTTTGTAAATGTAAGAATGTATCTTATTGTTCTGTGTGTAATTTTAGTTACTCTACCAATTAAGTGAAAAGAAAAAAAATAGTTTCTGAAAAAAATACTTTTTTCTATGAGCCAGGTCTTTTAAATTATTAGAGAAAAATCTTCCGCTTTTTTCTGAACCGGAACACGATACTGAACATGCCAACCGGAAAACAACCATCAAAATGTCACCTGGTATGTTCTAAAACGTGGCCACATCTGTACAGCAGGGAACGAGCTTGTATATTTGGATCTGTGCCAGCTGCGTGAGTACCGGGATCCCGTCCACCACAAAGACAATTTATCGGTTCAGGTGGCTGCATTTATGCGCTGCCTGTTATAACACTTGCGTTTATGAATGATGGCGTCACGTTGTAGCGAGTGTACATTATTCAATATTTCGCCTATAAATCTGAATTTTTAAGGTTGTTTGTCCTTTAAATAAAGCCAAATATTTTAAATAAACAATACAATAAATACCAAACTAAAATAACAAACTAAAACTATACTAAAAACGCTGCTGTGCCACGCCTGGTCCAAAAGTCCCCATCACGCTCGCTGCGTTACCACGGTGTACAGCGATGGAGACCTGTTGGACCAGCCATGACCCAGAACGTGGGTCACCACCCCTCTCCCTCAACCGCCTACTGAGCTCCCTATAAAATTCACCGGCCTCGTGACACCAGGGCCCAGCCGTTTCGAAGGCAATGGGCAGAAAGTCATACGTGACCCTCAAGGCAGAGTATTTGGCGTGATTTTTCCTGGCAGCAGTTTCCGCCGCAGAGCCCGCCGACCTGACAGTGTGCCTCAAATTTCCTTTAAATTATAATAAATATTTGCCTATGTTCTAATTACCTAGATAGACTACGCGTCAAAGTCATGTGCCTACTATGGGAATCAGGCCTGCTACCGCAAACACCGAAACTCGCACATTTCGGGCACTCCAAGGAAGGCGTCATTAGAGTGACAAAGACAAATCCTCAAAATTTGTGAACTTCGGTATGTCCTGATTCCCTTTCACCCAAAATTGATTACCCTGTAAGAAAGAAAAAAAACACATTTACTGGCCTAAATTTACATGGTATGGTATTACTTATGTTGTTGTTCAATTTCGTCCCAACGATACGTAAACAACGTTTGGTTTTACAAACTTAGAATAAACATCTTTATAATAATAATCATCTTTCAGGCAACGGCAAGGAATGCGATGTTGTCGAAGAGGTTCGCCCGGCGGCTTTGGAAGCCACAGCTCACTGGACGCCAGGACCCTGGGGTGATTGCCAGGTTGCCATCGAGATGACTGCCACGCCTAAACCTGGTGAGAATTCCTATGCCTTTCAAGTCAAAGTCAAAGTTATAGCCCTAGAAGTCCTAGAGGTCCGTCAAACTTCATGGGATGCGACACTGACAACCCACTGGACGCATGGAACTTGGGGCGACTGTGTAACACTAAGGTAGCTATCGAAATGACTGCCACGCCTAAACTTGGTGAAAATACGCATGGTCTTCCTTCTTAGAATGGTGGAAGAGCTGTACATCCTAAATCCTAAGCTACGGATCTAAGATGTAAGTCTGGGACTAACGTCGTACCCCAAAACGTCGAAAAACAATTAATTGATTACTTTGGAGTCATGCTCATGTTATTGCGACGCCTATTTGTCCGATCTCTGGCTCAGCATTGATCTACCATGTTTACATGCTAACCAAGATCGAAGTTTGCATATTTCAGCAAGCTTTACTATTAATAATAATTGTTCATACCTCGTAATTTTATAACCTATAAAATAATCAATTCCAGCCACCGACGACGACAACGACGAGACGGACGACGACGCGATCTACGACGACGACGAAGCGGACGACCTTGATGACCGCGGGACTACCACCAGCTGCGGCGGCGGCGTGCAGCGACGCGAGGCCACGTGCGTGCGCGCAGATGGCAGGGCGTTGCATCCCGTGCAGTGTGCGCATGCGCCGATGCCTACCCTTGTGCAGCCTTGCGAGGTACGTCCGGGGCTACCACGATCTACCGGGGCGGATTTTTATTTTGTTGTAGTTTTAAAAACAGTAGAGAACAGAAGAGGGAGAATGATTTGACACTTGTTACGACACGACGAGTATCTAAAGATTATAATAGAAGGAAAAGTTGAGGGAAGGAGACAGAGAGGAAGACCAAGGGCCTATATGGACCAAATAAAAGAAAAGGTGCACGTGGTGTCGTATCAAGCAGTCAAGGAGAAAGCCCTGGAAAAAGAAGCGTGAAAATTGCTCCACCGACAAGAGCCTAGCTCTTAAGTTTATGATGATGTAGTTTTTCAAATTTTCCAAATTTGGATTACCTATTTCATTTTTTTCTACTCAGAATCGCGAGCTCTTTCAATCCTCATTAGCAGAAAAAAGTGTCCTGAGAATTCCATATTTTTTTTTGTCGTCCACTGAGTTACGGTCGAAGAAAATATATGAAAAATAGTAACTGAAAGGAATTTATTTTTCGAGACACTTTTTTATTTATATCAGAATCAAAAGAGCTCGCAATTCTGAGTTAAAAAAATGCTAAAAAGACCAAATTTGGAAAATTTTAAAAAACTACAACAAAATAAAAATCCGCCCACTGACGCAATTCAGTTTAGGACCTAAACAGAACCTTAGCTTGTTGAAAACCAATATCTGATGATGCAATCTGTCGTGGATTAGATCCGGAGGGGTTTCACCTGTCTCTTATGTTTGTATGTAAATGTATGTAATTTCTTTATTGTTCAAAAAAAACACAGGTAAACATACGCATAATATAACAATTTAAATAGGTGCAAAGGCGAACTAATCCCTATAGGGGATTTCTCCCAGTTAATCTTTGAGCAAATGAGTCAGCTACAGGCATCAAGAGACGTGTACAGTGGTGAAGTTTGTCTGTCTCTTGGTGCCTTTAGCTGACTCATTTTCTCAAAGGTTAACTGGAAGAAATAAGTTCGCCTTTGTGAAAGTATTCTTTGTTGCCTTTTGTTTTTCTTTCACTGTCTACTTGTTTTATATCACTGTATTAAATCTGTTAGTATGTCATATTCCATTCTAATTTCTATTTCCACAGGTTCCTTGCCCTCGAGATTGTGAAGTGGGCGAGTGGAGCGAGTGGGAGGCGTGCCAGCCGACGGACAAGTGCCCCTTAAATCCGGTGCAACAACTGACCAGCAGTGGTATGTCGCTCAAACAGTTCAACTACCTTTAAAATATACAAGATGACATCTGGGTCGTGGATCAAGAATGATAAACACTTTCCTTCTTCTTCTTTTTCTTCAATCACAGGTATTTGTAGTCTCATCCACGAGCCTTCACTAGGTACTATGCTCGTACTGATCTTTTACTCTCTGTAATTTGTCAATGTGTTCTCTGTAATTTTGATGTCCTCTCCTGCCTTATTATGTTACTTTTGGTCAATGTTAATGTACTTATCATGTATTCTGGTTGCCCTGAAAACCAGCGCCATGGCTAAAACTTCAGCTAGCGGCATATATTATGCTTGGCATCCATTTTGGGGTTTATTTTATTTTATTTATTTAGGATCACCAACAGAATAAGAGTATTAAGAGAATGTAAGATGTCATCTTACATTCTTTTAATTCTACGTACATCCGTGGTTGATGTTTATCTAATTATAGGTAACCCACTGCTAACATGGGTTGTTTTTAGTTTAAGATGTATTTTAATTTAAGTTTACCTTTTTCACGAAATAAATGAATTCTATTCTATTTTAGTAGGGACGCTCACGGTAAGCAACTTCCACTACCTATGGAGACAACCAAGAAATCTCGAAAAAAATCTCCTAATTTATAAGTTACATATTCCCCATCGAGAAATTCGTGACATCCTTCATATTTCATATTTCATATTTCATTTATTCAAGCCATCAAGTTACACATACAATATACAATATAATAATATGTCACCTGATACCCTGTCAGGGCACAGCAGAACTCTTAAGACTTAACTAAAACTAAACTACGATACCTATATTAACAACAACATTATTATTCATTTTATTACATTCACATATATCTAGATAAACCCATATTATTTTTATTACTATTTCTTCATAATTTAATTAAGACGTCAAATAGTTTCGTACATAAACAATATTTTGATGTCTTACAAAATGCTAAAGTGAAGTTCAAATTACATATTAGATATTTGAAAGTAGTGCAGTAGGTAAAAACTAAGTATCACTAAAGTAATCCTCTAACTTGTAGTAGCACTTTTCTATTAGATAGTTTTTTAATTTATTCAGGAACACTTTATCATTTTTCTCTGCTTTAAGGTTGTCACATAATTTATTGTATATTTTTATTGCCATGGCATGTGGACTAGTACTATGCAGTTTCAATTTTGATCCTGAGACTGTAACCAGGTTGTGTTTGAACCTAGATTGATACCTGCGGGTCTGGTCAAGTACAGATGTGTAGAGGTTTGGATTTTTCCTAATAAATTTGCATACCTCAAAAATATATATGGAAACTAAGGTTAACATCTTAAATTCTTTAAAGTAAGAGGCACAACTCTCTGGGCTTTTTATGTTAGCCAGAATACGTACACACTTCTTTTGTAAGAGAAACAGGTCATTGGAATCTGTACTGTTTCCCCATAATATTATTCCGTACGTAAGCCACGAATATGCATAGGAATAATATGATGTAAGTGCAGAGTTGAAATCTGTAGATCTCTTAATTTCTCTCAAGGCATATACAAATGTTGATAATTTAGTTTTGATTTTAGCAATATGTTCCTTCCAGTTAATATTTGAGTCGATAACAAACCCTAGTAATGTTGCCGAGTCAACACAATCCAATTTCGCGTCCTGAAAATTAATATCTAGAGGTAATGGTTGCTTTTGGTATGGTCTAAATACAATTATTTTAGTTTTGGATATATTTAATTTTAAATTGTGATCTTCCATCCATTCATGTATTGAGCCCAAGATCGACTCAATATGCTGATTTATATGAGTATTGTCTATACATGAGGTTAAAATTGAGATGTCGTCGGCGAAGAGAACACAATGTTGGTCTATTATTTTTGGAATATCATTAATATAAATTAGAAATAGCAGGCATCCGATTACACTTCCCTGGGGGATGGAATATGTAACGGGCTGCGGATTAGATTTAAAACAAATTATTTCCCCCGTTGTTTCATCCAAGTATTCAACAGCAACAAACTGTTCTCTATTTTTGAGATAAGACGTGAGCCATTTGTGTGCGGTACCCCTTATTCCGATCCCGTAAAGTTTATTTAGTAATATGTCGTACTGGACCATATCATATGCCTTAGACATATCAAGTAATATACCTATTGCGTACTTTTTGTCGTTTAGTATATTTAAGATTTCAAATATATAATTATATGCCGCTAAGGTAGTGGATCGGTTCTTTCTGAAACCATGCTGTGAGTCATCAAAGATATGATATTTCTCGCAGAAGGAATACAGGCGATTGTACATGGCAGTCTCAAATATTTTAGAGGATGTGGGTAGAAGTGCCACGGGGCGGTAGTTGCTAGGGTCAGTTTTTAATCCTTTTTTATGTATTGGTTTTATAATGGACTTTTTTATCATATCTGGACAGGTTCCTTCCTCAAAAGATTGATTAATCATTATGCAAAATGGCAAAGTTAATTCGTCGACACAATACCTAAATAGCATAGGGGGCAACTCATCCAGTCCATAACTACGTTTGTTTTTCAACTTAGTAATTATTTTTTTTACTTCTGGAATATCAACCGGGCGTAGATATAATGAGTTCGTGGTGGGTAGTAATACAGATCGGCCGCGCGGCGCGGTACTTCCCGCTTCTATGGCGCCTACTGATGCAAAGAATGAATTGAATATATTGGATACTTGCTTAGGATCAGACGTAAGTTTATTGTGGCACGATAATTCAATATTTTGCCGCCTGCACGGTATATTTTTATTCGTGCGCTCTTTAATTATTTGCCACATAGTTTTAAATACGTTATCCGATTTTTTTATTTTCCTAATATATTGCAGTTTCTTAGATTTTATTATTGCTTTTTTCAAGATTTTTTGGTATTGTTTATAATATTTAACGAGTGTTACATCGTTGGACTGGGTAACCATAGTTTTTAACATTCTTTTCGTTTTGCACGAGGTTTTGATTCCCTTTGTAAGCCAGCACTTATTTACATTTGTTTTTAATTTAACTGTTTTTATTGGAATACATTTATTTAGTATGTTTTGTAGTATATTATTAAATATGTCATAGTTTTTATGTATGTCATTTTCAAGCTTAAGTATTTTATGCCAGTCAACTTTTTGCAAGGTTACTTTAAAGGAATTCATATTTTTCAAATTGAATAATCTTTTCTTGCATATATAAAAGGCCTTTTTGCTTTTTTGCGCTAATGTTAACTTTATTAGGGTGCTTTTGTGGTCAGAGAACCCAAAATCGCAGACCTCTGATGATACGACTTCGTGTGTGAAATTTGTAAAAATAAGGTCTAAACATGTAGATGTACAGTAGGTTACACGCGTCGGGTCCTTTATGTGTTGGACAAAATTGTATTCCATCATAAAATCTAAGAAATGTCTTGATTGTTTACTGTTTTGTAATAAATCTATATTGAAGTCGCCGCCCAGTATAATTTTTTTCCCGTTGTCTTTTTTACTTAACATGTCTAATAGTAAGGTGACTTGTTGTAGGAATGTTTCATATTCGCGCCCATTCCAATAAATGACAATAATCAAAGTATTTAAAGATTGCAATTCTACAGCGGCTAACTCTATTATGCATTGAATAGACATGTCCACAATGTCCTTTCGTTCGGTGAATGCGGTATGCTTACGCAGTAGTATGCAATGCTTCTCTTTACTCGTGTACCATTTATTAACATCCATTGGCATTCTGTGGTATGATTTGATTCATATAAGCTTGCGTAAGTCATTCGAGGAATTCAGAAATTTTGAAAATGAAAATAGTCGAATCAGTTTGTGCAATTACTTTCCCAACAGGCTTGTTAAACGTCTTTCCACTGTTTTTAAACGGTTTTTATTAACTTCACCGCGTATCAACTGTCGTCGATGCTTCAAATCTTGTGATCAATTTTTCGACCACTTCTACTGCACCGAAATCAATAAAATTTGGAACTCTTATCAAGTCCCCATGACAATGCAATATTATAATATTTGTATCCTTGTATCCTCAAAGCCTGATGCTGCAGACGTACTGCTTACCTTAACCGAGAGTGTTAGACACGTGAAAATGAAAGTATAGCATGTTCGGCATAATCAAATACTAACAGCCTGATCTTGACTTCCAACTCCTCTCTCCTGATGCTGCAGTACTGCCCACAATAACCGCAAGGTTTATCTTTTATCGATATCTTGATTTTAAAGAAGTTCTTTAGATATTAAATAGAAACATGTGAATTTAATACTAACGTCCAACTCCTCAAATCTGATACTCCAGTGTTACTGCCTGCCACAACCGCTAGGTTTAGCGATATGTAGATTTTGAAGCACTGCTTTAAATATTTGGTAGAAACATACGGATTTCATTATTATCATCATCATCATCATATCCGCCGAAAGACGTTCACTGGTGAATATAGGCCTCCCCCAAAGATCGTCACAAGGACCGGCCCTGTGCCACCCGCATCCAGCAACCTTCACCAGGTCATGAGTCTACCTTGTGGGTGGTCTACCCACGATGTGCCTTCCGGTACGTGACCGCCACTAGAGAACCTTCCCACCCCAACGGCCATCGGTACCACACGCAACGAGCCCCGCCCACTGCCACTTTAGTTTAGCGATTCGAAGAGCTATATCGGTTACTTGGGTTCTGCTGCGGATGGTCTCATTTCTAATTCGATATCGCAGAGACTCCTAGCAAGCCCTCTCCATTGCCCTTTGGGTGACATTGAGCCTTCTTATGCTGCTTATGCTGATAGAGTGACAGCGTGAGTAGTTCGCATAGGGTAAGCAGTCGGGCCTGCGGCCCTCCGACTGGTAGACAGACAGCGTGAGTGGTTATAGCGTAAGGCGAGCCGTCGGGCCTGCGGCCCTCCGGTTGATAGACTGACAGCGTGTGTGGGTCGCGTAGGGCGAGTTGGGTCTGCGGCCCTCCGACTGATAGAGTGACAGCGTGAGTGGATCGCGTTGGGCGAGCCGTCGGGCCTGCGGCCCTCCAGCTGATAGATGACAGCGTGAGTGGGTCCCATAGGGCAAGTAGGCAGCCGTCGGGTCTGCGGCCCTTCGGCTGATAAGACTGGCAGCGTGAGTGGTTCGCGTAAGGCAAGCCGTCGGGCGTGCGGCCCTCCGGCTGATAGATTGACAGCGTGAGTGGTTCGCATAGGGCAAGCAGCCGGCCCTCCGACTAATAGAATCACAGCGAGAGTAGTTCACGTAGGGTGAGCTCTCAGGCTTGTGGTCCTCCGGCTGATAGACTGACAGCGTGAGTGGTTCGCACGAGGCAAGCCGTCAGGCCTGCGGCCCTCCGGGTGATATATGACAGCGTGTATGGTTCCAATAGGGTAAGCAGTCGGGCCTGCGGCCCTCCAACTGATAAACTGACAGCGTGAGTGGTAAGCGTAGGGCGAGCTGTCGGGCCTGTGGCCCTCCGGCTGATAGGCTGACAGCGAGAGTTGTCCGCGTAGTGCGAGCTGTCGGGCCTGCGGCCGTACGACTGATAGACTGACAGCGTGAGTGGTTTGCGTAGCGCGAGCCGTCAGGCCTGAGGCACTCCGGTTGATAGACTGAGTGTGTGAGTCCCTCGGGTTCGCGTAGAGCGTACCATAGTACTAATAACTTGAATTGACCCTTTGGACCCTCGGTACGCGTCGGACTTTCAGTCAGACCTACGATCCTCCATTTGGTGGACTGAGAGTGTGAGTCTATATTTTATAGTCAGGAAATCCGACTTTTATAATGTGTGAAATATGAAAATGTAAACTTGATTTTCTCAATAAATCAATGATATATATCCTTATTGCCAGATCTGTACTATTTCTGGCACCCTAGTGGAAAGGGGTATAAATCGAAATTTGCCACTTTACAGGAGAGCCAAAAAACGATTGGCGAAATTATTCAAAATTACTGTGCCGAAATGGCTAAAGAATTAGAATAACTTTAAATGTACTTTGAGTAAATACAACGCGCTCTTTCACATGCCGTCATTGGTTTATGGCTAAAATCAATAGTTAAAACTGAAATAAATGCTATTTAGAAATATAACCAAATTAGTACCCCTTTTCACATATATTGGACATTAGTGAAAACGGGTATACATTAAACTTATTTTATAATAACTCTTTTTGAGATGTACTTCTACGAAAAAAAAATAGCTAAGTTTGTTTGCGAAATTAATTTTAATGGCATAGCATGTACGTTTACAATATAATCCCAAAAAAACCGACCTATACCATTGTGCACAAAATGTTAGTAACGTGTAAAATGAAATAACAAGATTTATATTAATCACTTTATTCAATTGTATCCAAATTCTATGAAATAAGTTACAATAAAAATATTTCTTTTTTCCACTTATTATCAGAAATTATTTCCTTGAATTAAAAAAATATTACTTCTTTTCAACAGCCAAAACACAACGCATCATAAAATGAAATGTTTTTAAATTTCATAATACCAAAAAATACCATAATGTAGCATTTATTTTATTCATTATTAGTAATCATAGTACAAATAGTCCTACTGTCCGAATTATATTATAACTTTATGCCTTGGATGTCGTGCGCGCAGCTAGGTAGGTACGTTCCGTAACGCCTGAATGGCAATTTTGTATCTTATCGAGTCCCCTAAAATAACATTCTATTGAAAATCGATATTTTATTTAAAAAAACTATTGTCTATAGCCTATCGTAATGGACATTAGGATACAACTGTGAAAAAAAATAAGTTCGAAATAAGCAGAAATAAAGCAAAGCACGACCGAAGGGAGTGTTTTAAATCGACACGATTTACGAATTGAATTTTTGCATGTGTTTTGTACGACATTTTTCAGTACAGATGGCCTTCCGAAGTTTTCAACCAGGCAAGATATAAACGACTCCTCGCACTAGTGTGTAAAGAAGTTATTTCAGTTGTTTCGGATAAAAATAGTGACGTTGCATTGCAGTACTCTGTATGGAATCTTAATAAACAAACTTTAATCGACGAGTATAAAAAGCCTGTCACTATTATGTCCTATCGATTACAATTCTTATAAAAGTGGTATAGGTAAATATAGGTACGATCAACTTGAATTATTAAAAAAATATAGACAATTTAAAAAAATATTGTGATAATATTGTTTTCATTATGTTAGCATTCGTAAAAAGTGGCCAGGCATGGTTTCCGGGTGGCTGTTTTGAAATTGTTCTAATCACATGTTTCTGGAGTAATATAGATATTGCAATAGCCTTAGATAGAACAGCAGCAAATACTCGTACAAGGCTATTATAGCGCGCTTTCTATATTACCTAGATCATTAAGTAAAATTGTTACTACAATTAAAAAAAAGTATTTGCGTTAGGTCATTTAAAACTGTCAACACAAACTAATATTACTAACATAGGTTTTAACAAATTAGCAGCAGAATTTAACAGCTTGAATTTGAAAAACAATCATACTTTAAGAAAATCATTAACCACTAAGTAAACTAAATTTTAAAAATTAACATTATTTTAAACATTGTGCATACAATATAACGAAACTTGGTGTAAAATGGTACAACTTAGTACAAATACGTCAATTTACTGGTGTTAAATGTTAAGTAATACTTTTTAATTTAGTGCAAACGGATATAATTCCCGCAAATGGATTGTATTACATGTAAAAAACTGTAATTGTAAGTGATTAAAGTCGACTTGTACCCGTAGCAACATAATTTTATTCGGAAATATGGATTTATGTCGAATTGTATCTCAAAAAATGTTTTTATTGTTCGTGTAAAGTGATTTAAATACACATGGATCCTCATTATCCGAGTGACCATCAAGAGAATATGAGTAGTTATAGCATTACACACAACTAAAATCCAAATGCGTAAAACTTAGCTACACTAATCCCTTTTGTAACTTTACAACGATATACTTTTTTTGGTTGTAAGAATTTATTTCAACTTATACCTGACACTGCATGGTCATTAGTGTTAGTTATACCATATTACACGACCGTAACTCTGTCAATTTACGTGATATCTTAGATCCTTTTACACCATCAGATGCCATTTTTTTTTTTGAAATTTTTTGGTATACTTAACTCAATTTGGCCAAAATTCGACTTATACCCCTTTTCACTAGGGTGCCAGATTTAAGGTATAGTATAAGCAGGAGAGTATACATAGACGCTACTATGCATAATTTTATTGCATATTACAAACAAAATCCGTGATCTAGAATAAGTATAAGTAGTAACATTTGCACTGAAAACTTGAAAATAAAATAAGTAAAAAAAGTTTTAAGTTAAACGGTTTTTATTGCACCAAAAACTAGAAAATAAAAATTAGTTACTTGTGTAGACGATATTTTCTGTACATTACTCACGTGGAGCTATTATCACTGTAGTCTTCCGGAGTCGGATGCTAAAAGCCACGTTTAGCCTCTATGTCAGTGGATTAAGCGTTTAATGAAACTTTTACCGTGGCTAAACGTGGCTTTTAGCATCCGACTCCGGAAGACTACAGTGATAATAGCTCCACGTGAGTAATGTACAGAAAATATCATCTACGCAAGTAGCTAATTTTTATTTTCTAGTTTTTGGTGCAATAAAAACCGTTTAACTTAAAACTTTTTTTACTTATTTTTTAATATGACTCGCGCTTAACTAGGTCTATTCCTACGATATGAGAGGCGAGCTAAAGGAATTCGTTTTATACTCGTATTGTCAGCTGTAGTCAGTTACTATTGCTTAAATTAGGTCTGTGCCAAAAAAGGGCTAGCCACAGTACCATTGTCTTTGTCGCACAAATAAGAAAGATTGACGGAAAGAGGAAACTACAACACGCTACAAGGTCATTCTCAAAACTTGAAGCCTAATTCAAATGACCGTGTCAGTTTTTTGACACTGAGAAAGTGACATGTTAATAAGAATATTAGAATTAAAATTCTATTGAAGAAAAATCGGCTACGGTAATCTAGTACGGTAGAAATAAGAGAGTGTTTCGCAACTTTTCTAAGGTTTCACTTGTTTTTTTTTTTTTGTAAAGGCTACAGCGTGCGCCACCGCCGCGTGACCGTCGCCGCGTCCGGCGGCGGCGCGCCGTGCCCGCCGCTCGAGGAGAAACGCGCATGCGCCGCGCCGCGCTGCGCAGCATGGCGGCCGCTGCCGTGGGGCGCCTGCGTGCTGGCAACGCCGCACGCGGCCTGCGGCCCGGGCCGGCGCACCCGCGAGCTGCGCTGCGTGGGACACACCGGGGTCAGTGCACTATACCCGCCGCGAGAGAAGCGTGGCGGCCGCTGCCGTGGGGCGCCTGCGTGCTGGCTGCGTGGACACAACGGGGTCAGTGCACTATACCCGCCGCGAGAGTAGCGTGGCGGCCGCTGCCGTGGGGCGCCTGCGTGCTGGCAACGCCGCACGCGGCCTGCGGCCCGGGCCGGCGCACCCGCGAGCTGCGCTGCGTGGGACACACCGGGGTCAGTGCACTATACCCGCCGCGAGAGAAGCGTGGCGGCCGCTGCCGTGGGGCGCCTGCGTGCTGGCAACGCCGCACGCGGCCTGCGGCCCGGGCCGGCGCACCCGCGAGCTGCGCTGCGTGGGACACACCGGGGTCAGTGCACTCTACCCGCCGCGAGAGTAGCGTGGCGGCCGCTGCCGTGGGGCGCCTGCGTGCTGGCAACGCCGCACGCGGCCTGCGGCCCGGGCCGGCGCACCCGCGAGCTGCGCTGCGTGGGACACACCGGGGTCAGTGCACTATACCCGCCGCGAGAGTAGCGTGGCGGCCGCTGCCGTGGGGCGCCTGCGTGCTGCGCTGCGTGGGACACACCGGGGTCAGTGCACTATACCCGCCGCGAGAGGAGCGTGGCGGCCGCTGCCGTGGGGCGCTTGCGTGCTGGCTGCGTGGGACACACCGGGGTCAGTGCACTATACCCGCCGCGAGAGTAGCGTGGCGGCGCTGCCGTGGGGCGCCTGCGTGCTGGCTGCGTGGGACACACCGGGGTCAGTGCACTATACCCGCCGCTAGAGAAGCGTGGCGGCCGCTGCCGTGGGCCGCCTGCGTGCTGGCTGCGTGGACACACCGGGGTCAGTGCACTATACCCGCCGCGAGAGTAGCGTGGCGGCCGCTGCCGTGGGGCGCCTGCGTGCTGGCTGCGTGGACACACCGGGGTCAGTGCACTATACCCGCCGCGAGAGAAGCGTGGCGGCCGCTGCCGTGGGCCGCCTGCGTGCTGGCTGCGTGGACACACCGGGGTCAGTGCACTATACCCGCCGCGAGAGTAGCGTGGCGGCCGCTGCCGTGGGGCGCCTGCGTGCTGGCGCCGCCGCACGCGGCCTGCGGCCCGGGCCGGCGCACCCGCGAGCTGCGCTGCGTGGGACACACCGGGGTCAGTTTTTTTTTTATACCACGTCGGTGGCAAACAAGCATACGGTCCGCCTGATGGAAAGCAGTCACCGTAGCCTATGGGCGCCTGCAACCTCAGGGTGTCACATGCGCGTTGCCGACCCAATAAAAATAACGTTGGCACAACAAAGTGGCTCCACTCCACCTGATCGTAAGTGAAAAGTAGAGCCCAAATCGCGGCGGCAACGAACAGGAGACAATCAGTAACCTGTTAGTTGCCACCGCCTTGCTGGCCCGCTAGATGCTGGTAAATACACCGGCTGACCCCCGAAATACGGCAAACACGAAGGTAAGTCATTTCACGGGCGTTTACACCGAATGTACGGTGGTAGCCAACCAGGCGGGTACTAGTAAAAATACCCTACCACCGGCTGAGAAGCTGGATACTCAGTATTTCCCTTAGTCGACTCCTACGACACCCACGGGAAGAAAGGGGCGGTGATTTTTGTATTCTTACTCCGTCACCGCACGGATAAAGTGCACTATACCCGCCGCGAGAGAAGCGTGGCGGCCGCTGCCGTGGGGCGCCTGCGTGCTGGCTGCGTGGACACAACGGGGTCAGAACAGGACCGAGACGTTGGACGAACAGAATCTGGAATTTTTTATTATTAAGTGATAAAGACTAACGATTATACTAGGATATTTTAAAATTAAAGCGCTCTTCTTAAGGCACGATATATTGATCTTCATATTTCAGATTTTTTACTCGTCTTAGGGTGAGGCGGAGAGGAGCGGAGATGTGCAAAATTGACCAATTACATTCTTCTAATTCAAAATTGGAAACACTGTCAACTGTCACGCGGTCTCACTGGCCAATTTTGCACATCTCCGCTCCTCTCCGCCTCAGTGGAGCCGCACCCTAAGTCTTGATCGTGGCTTAGCCGTGGCACTAAGAATACATATCATGTCAACTCAACATCAACTCTTCCCGTGGGTGTCGTAAGAGTCGACTAAACGATTTAAGCGTCACTAACCATTCGTTCGCTGAAGATTGATGATGGGCATCACCGTCATCCCTAATGGGCACCGTACTGCGACCGCTACTTGCCCAGCGTGGCGATTATGGGCATTTACCTCCTAATGCGTTCATACGTATAGGTAATACGAGAGGCCGTTGTCAGTTGAAGGATATAATTAGGCTGATGACGTGAAGTTATCGTAACTAATCCTACATAATTTTCAGAAGGAAGCACCTCGCGCGTGGTGCAGCGACACAGGCGCGCCTGCGCGCACAGAGCGGTGCCGCATCGCTTGCGCCGGCGACTGTGTCGTATCTGCGTGGGCACCCTGGGGCCCCTGCAGTGCCTCTTGTACTGCCGCAGCCCGCCCGGCGCCTACCAGGACCAGGAGGAGGCATATACTGGCACATGCTTCGCCTGGTAAGCACCCTTAACCAAACCAGGCCTTGAGGAATAGCATCCTTACTAGGCCGGCTGCCCAGTGTCTTTCATCAACTAAGTCGTGTCTGCGTGCCCCTGGGGCTCCTGCAGGCTGTAACGCCGCAGCCCGCCCCGCGTCTACTATGACTAGGAGGAGGCATATACTGGCACATGCTTCGCCTAGTAAGCACCCTTAACCAAACCAGCAGGCCTTACAGAATAGCATCCTTACTAGGCCGGCTGACCAGTGTCTTTCGTCAACTACGTCGTGTCTGCGTGCCCCTAGGGCTCCTACAGGCTGTATCGCCACAGCCTGCCCCGCGCCCTCTATGACAAAGAGGAGGCATATACTGACACATGCTTCGCCTGGTAAGCACCCTTAACCAAACCAGCAGGCCTTACAGAATAGCATCCTTACTAGGCCGGCTGACCAGTGTCTTTCATCAACTACGTCGTGTCTGCGTGCCCTTGGGGCTCCTACAAGCTGTAACGCAGCAGTCCGCCCCGCGTCTACTATGACTAGAGGGACGCATATACTGGCACATACTTCGCCTGGTAAGCACTCTTAACCATGCTAGCAGGCCTAGCCAAGATTATCATCATCATCATCATATCAGCCGAAAGATTGCCACAATGACCAGTCCTGCGCCACCCGCATCCAGCGGACTCCTGCGACCTTCACCCAGTCATCGGTCCACCTTGTGGGGGGTCTACCCACGCTACGCCTTCCGGTACGTGGCCGCCACTCAAGAACCTTCTCGCCCCAACGGCCTTCGGTTCTACGCGCAATGTGCCCCGCCCACTGCCACTTCAGTTTAGCGATTCCGAGATGCCATTCTACAATCATATGTGATAAGCGATAAGTCATGACTATAATAATGTATGGAAATAGTCACGTGACTTTTCGTTCGCATCTATCAATCTCACCGATTGCGGAATGTCATCTCGGCTAAGCCTACTGACCAGTCTTTCATCAACTACGTCGTGTCTGTGCCCCTGGGGCCCCTGCAGCGCGACTTGTGCCGCAGCGGCCCAGGACTAGGAGTTTCTTGCAGCTGTACACTTCTCCCTATCGGTTGCTCTGTGGAAAGCGTTGCTCATTGTGATAGGCTATATTTGTCAGCCTCCGTAGCCTAGTTGGTAGTGACCCTGCCTACGAAACTGAAGGTTCCGGGTTCGAATCCCGGCGAGGGCATTCTTTGTGTATTTATTTATCACAAATGTTTGTTCCTTGGTCATGGCTGTCTATGTATTTAAGTCTATCTATTATATATATCGTCTCCTGGTACCCACATCACAAGCCTTAATTGAGCTTACCGTGGGACTAGGTCGATTTGTGTAAGATGTCCCAAGATATTTATTTATATTTAAAAATAGTTTCACCAAGCCGGTTCACACTTTAAAATCAAGTTTGTTACAGACGGCTGGCCCTGTCCGCCGGAGGAGCAGCTAGTTCAGCACGAGACCTGCAACACGCACGCCTGCGCCACCTACTCCTGGCTGGCCACCCCGTGGGGGCCCTGCGAGCGTCGCCAGGACTACATGCCTGTGTCCAACTACACCGACTTGCTGGTGAGTCCTCAGTTCCCCTGCGCCACCTACTCCTGGCTGGCCACCCCGTGGGGGCCCTGCGAGCGTCGGCAGGACTACATGCCTGTGTCCAACTACACCGACTTGCTGGTGAGTCCTCAGTTCCCCTGCGCCACCTACTCCTGGCTCGCCACCCCGTGGGGGCCCTGCGAGCGTCGGCAGGACTACATGCCTGTGTCCAACTACACCGACTTGCTGGTGAGTCCTCAGTTCCCCTGCGCCACCTACTCCTGGCTCGCCACCCCGTGGGGGCCCTGCGAGCGTCGGCAGGACTACATGCCTGTGTCCAACTACACCGACTTGCTGGTGAGTCCTCAGTTCCCCTGCGCCACCTACTCCTGGCTCGCCACCCCGTGGGGGCCCTGCGAGCGTCGCCAGGACTACATGCCTGTGTCCAACTACACCGACTTGCTGGTGAGTCCTCAGTTCCCCTGCGCCACCTACTCCTGGCTCGCCACCCCGTGGGGGCCCTGCGAGCGTCGCCAGGACTACATGCCTGTGTCCAACTACACCGACTTGCTGGTGAGTCCTCAGTTCCCCTGCGCCACCTACTCCTGGCTGGCCACCCCGTGGGGGCCCTGCGAGCGTCGGCAAGACTACATGCCTGTGTCCAACTACACCGACTTGCTGGTGAGTCCTCAGTTCCCCTGCGCCACCTACTCCTGGCTGGCCACCCCGTGGGGGCCCTGCGAGCGTCGACAGGACTACATGCCTGTGTCCAACTACACCGACTTGCTGGTGAGTCCTCAGTTCCCCTGCGCCACCTACTCCTGGCTGGCCACCCCGTGGGGGCCCTGCGAGCGTCGACAGGACTACATGCCTGTGTCCAACTACACCGACTTGCTGGTGAGTCCTGAGTTCCTCACTATGGAGTTATATACACTTGTGGCTTTACCGGTCCACATGGAAGCCATAGTTGCCGCTCTTATGGCCTGTTTCACAATCCTGGGATAAAGATGTCCGTCAGATAAAAATGTCACTAAACTTTTCTTAAGGCAACAATGTCGTAACAGATGTGCTTACCATAGAAAAAATCAACTGCGAAAGACTCTGGTTGTCACGGGATTCGAACCCGCTTTCTCTGGATTGCCGGTCCAACGTGCTTCCAATTACACCAGACGACCTTCCGTCGATCACAGCAAATTTAGTCAATGGTATTGTGAAGCTAATCACTAGCGACATATGTACTTAATGTTTCGAAGGTACTACAACCTTAAGCCACTCAAAGACGTGTGTCTACCACAATCGTCCGCAAACTCGACAACTGTCCGTTGCGTTGAATTTGCTATGGAGGGCGCTGTAATCAATTCATGATTAGAAAATATCAATTTGTTTTATAATTAAACAAATTGATGTTGGTGTTACTTTTTTACAATGCGGATAATCCCACAATGTCGTAACAGATGTGCTTACCATAGAAAAAATCAACTGCGAATGACTCTGGTTGTCTGTTTCTTAAGGCATACAAAAGGAACGGACAGCTAAGATTTATCTGACTCATGTATATTATTCGGGTTTGGTGAAACAGGCTTTTAATGTTAGATTGGAGTTCACCCAGCACTGAAAAATATAGAATCGCAGGTCAATAAGCGTGTGACTACCTATGAGAAAAGTATAGCTAAATACAAAGTATCAGTAATCAACAGAGATCGCAAAAAAGTTCGTCAGTGGTCACAATAATATGGACATGACTCCAAAGTTGATTGAATAAATAGACAAACGAATAATTTCTTGTGATTTGATTTTGAAGCTTTGAGGTTACTTTTTACTAAGGTTTGCATGGTTACTGGTGTTGAATAGGTAATTTTGTGAAAATGATTAAATAATTAATAAAATTGTTCAATCAACTTTGGAGTCAAGTCCATATTATTGCGAACAATGACGCACTTTTTTCCGATCTCTGTTAATCAATCACTAAATAAAAAAATAAAAAAACCTACTTCAACCGATATCTCCAAGATTCCACTATTAGAGCCCAACTTGGTTCCGATGGGACCATCACTAGGTTATACCCGTTGGATTGCAAAAAAAATAACAATTCAAGATTCACGGAAATATCGAGCACCAAAAAGAACCTCTTCTTTTTTGAAGTCAGTTAAAAATTCCTGAATTTGGAAATCCATCAGAGAACATTATTTTTGCAGGACGGAGAAACATTCAGTGAAAGTGATGACGAAGAGCCATGCGTGGAGGAAGGAGAGATGAGCCGAGATGTGATGTGCGTCCAAAACAACGCTGATGTTGTGCGGGAAGCATTGTAAGTATACCTAATGTTACTTATATTTAATAATGTAAAAGGTCAAGTAGGTTTAAAATAACCATGCTGGTGGTAGGGCCTCAAGCAGGGTCCGCCCGGATAGCTACCACCGTCTTACCCGTTAACCTGTCGCTAAATGGCAGTGTTTGCACTGCTGCGTTTCGATTTGGGGGTATTAAGATAGCCGGTGTAATTACTGGCATAGATAGAGGCAATCCATCTAAGTCCTCAGGGTGGGCAGCGCATAAGCGATTTGCTGATCGCTATGTCCAAGGGCCTCAGTTCCTGCTCTCCATCAGGTGGGCTGAGAGCTCAGTTGTCTACCTTCGTGTCATAAAAAAAAAACAATTTGCCGCGTGTTAACGGCAGTATGAATACATTAAATTTGTCACCACCCCAACTTTTCGTCGTTTGAGTCGACTAAGGGATTGAAGTGTCACTGACCACTTTATTGAAGTTTGATGGTGGGCAGTAGCGTCATCGACACAATACTACGGTCGCCAACCCGCTTACCCAGCGTGGCGATTATAGGCATTACCTCCTAATGCGTACACGAATGTAGAGTTGATAGGAGAGGCCTACGTCCAGGAGATGTGTGAGATACGTGACCATTAAGTGGGCCAATTACACCGTGAGCGAGGAGACCGACCTACTTGTCTACAAGAAACGTCCAAGAATGCTTAACCAAAGAATGTATATATTATTTCCCAAGAACCTTAGAGTAGGGAAAAGAATGGCGTTTATTGGTAATTATTATATTACATTTTTCCTTGACAGATGTGCCCCGCTACGCCGGCCGGCCTCCCACCGCGCATGCACGGTGCGCTGTCGCCGAGGCTGCCGCGTCGAGGCCTGGATGCCGTGGTCTCCTTGCCCTAACACTTGCGGTAACTATCGTCCTCGACCGATTTCGGCCATGGCGACCTCTTCAACTCCTTAAAATATGCCGTTGGTGGCTACTATAGCCGATCTTCTTAGTAAATGTCCGCGCACAGTGCGGGCAACTGAGCACGCCATTACAATAATTTTAGGTGATAGCACAAGGCGGGCGTGGTTCCATCTCAATCGCTTCAAGCATCCAGATCAGAACAGCGATTCTCCTCAAATAACAATAACCCCATTTTGAAAATACGAGTCACGCCTTTTGGGTTAAAAATGCTTCTAAATTCTTTGATAGCACTTTTTCGAAAAGCACGTGTTCCTGAGTGCGTAGCCAAGTTCCTATCGGTAACGCTCATTAGCGTTTCAGAGTTTTCTCTCTGTCACTTTTTCCTATTAGTGTGACAAAGACAGTATTGAAGATTGACTGCCATGGTAGTATTTTTGAGCCGTTGGTGCCAACTCTCTTAACTCTGTTACTATATTATCTTTTATCCTATAACCCATAGATCCCGGCAAGCAGATCCGCGTACGCGTAGTACACGGTGGACCAAGCTGCGGGCCAGCGCAGGAGTCGCGGCCGTGTCCCGTGGCGCGCTCGTGTCGCAGTCGTGACGCCGCCTGGGTCGCCGGCGAGTGGAGCACGTGTCGCTTGCCTCCCGGCGAGCGGGCTGGCATCGGACACAGAGTCAGAAGTAAGTCACCAGATAAACGGCAAACGCGGAACCATAGTAACCCATCAGATCAGGATTCGCGGCTTCAGGATTAGAACTTAAGTTAACGCGATTAAGACCCGTTTGTCTTTAAAATATGAGTGATAATCGTGAAAGTTTAAACCAATATATTCAGGATTAGAGTCAACAATCAGGATGAAAATTAGGGTGGTGCGACAAGTGCTCAAAGCTTTTAGCTAACAAACTTCAATAGTTAAATCTTACATATAGATACTTAAATCCATACAGCCACGACCAAGGAACAAACATTTGTAATAAATAAATACCTGTAGGTACCAAATAATTCCCTCCCGGAATCGCCAGCTTCGTAGGCAGGATCTCTACCAACTAGACTACGTAGAAATAGAAATAAGTTTATTCGCAACATACACATACCTACATAAAAATCACAATTACAGAAACGAAAAATAATTATAGAGATAAAACGTGTATGCTACGAAATGGCCTCATCTCAGCATGTTGCTAGCGGGTGCCAGCGCTGGTCTTCCGATGAGGCCATCACGTGAACGTTTTCACAGCACGGCATTTAACTGTTATTTGCAGGCATCTGGTGTGGTTCAGCGTCCCACCGCGTTAACGCCGGCGCTTGCGCCGGTCAGCTGGTACCGCAGAGCGTCGCAGCTTGTCGCGTGCCCTACGACACAGTTGTCGCTACCGTCACCTGTGATCACGTCTGCGCTGAGCCTTTGAAGTAAGTCCAGAGGGATCACGCTACCACGATCAAATAATGCGATTCAGCTTAAGATCTAATCCGCATAGTACAATACTATTCAAATTGTTTAACGGTCTTTAACCTTTTCAACGCCTTCCCCCTCGCATCAAATTGTGACATACACGCCAGCATCTCTACTAATGAACAACGAAAATAAACCTTATCTGTCAGCAAGACAGTTACTTTGACAGCATACTCGATGACCACTTTAGTGGCTGCTGGCGTGGTAGGCACGACAACATACGGCCACTTTAGTGGTTCTTGGCGTTGAAAAGGTTAATTAGTTTCAAAACTGTACAATTTATATACTGTAATGAAACGAGATTAAGATAACGTAAAGATGCGCCCAAACCACTATCACTAGCGCCATCCGACGGCGTGCAGTGAAACTACTAAGGACACAAAATCCTGGGAGATGTCGCTGGCAAGGCTCCATAGCATTTGTACATTGCGATGTTAAGATTTTTCCTAGTTTGGTTAAGCTTGCCACCTGTATTTTGTTTTGTATCGAATTATAGGCAAGTCCTTTAATTACGTACTAGCCCCTACTTCCCTCGTGGAACTACGCGTTATAATTAGTTAAAGTACCTACTTGAAACGTGATTCCGCTTCAGTACCCTTCACATCTACTGGCTGGGGAACTCTTCGCTAGATCACTGTAAACAAGTTACGTGCAATAATATAAGCTCTGTTCGTGTTACCTTTGACTCTTCGCCCCGCACGCACCCCTGCTAAAATACATAAATTAAATCTAACTAACCTAATCTCTAACTAAGATTGGCCCTTGTGGCATTGTACCGATGATGCTGGCGGCATATCCTCGCTGTATCGCAATACTGATGCACTGTGCGAGGAAGTCACCATATTCATTTTCATATTTTGTTACAGATACCTCGACGCGTCCGATCCGGATATCCCCACCTGTACATGCAAGAACGTGTCTCTAGAACTTCTGCCTACTGACTCCGACTGCATTCTTCCTCCTGGGTAACATTAATTCAAATTCAAATTGAGATAATTATGCACTAAAGAAGGCCAAGTACCTACACCAACGTCCTAGGCCATATGGATGATGGGTATTGGTAAACTGGGTCTTTTTCTCAGGCCTACTACCGTGAAAATCGATATTTGTAAATTTCGAGGATTTTCCTCTGTCACTCAAACGAAGGGGTCATTAGACTGAGAGAGACAAATACTCGAAATATACGAATATCGTTTTTCGCGGTAGGGCCGCAGATATTAGAAATAATTTGAAACCGATCATTTCATTCCAAGCTCTGCCGAATGCATCCAAGGCATTATTTGGTAAAAGATTGATGATGGGCAGCAGCGTCATCATAGTGGACGCATTACTGCGATCGCCAATACGCTTGCCCAGCGTGGCGATTATGGGCATTTACCTCCTAATGCGTCTATACGCATAGTTAATAGGCGAGGCCTACGTCCAGCAGTGGACTATCATAGGCTGATAATGTGATGTGATGTAAAATTAAGTATTTTGTAATAAATAACGATGTATTTTAGGACGGAATGTGGAGAGGGAAGAGCGCTTCGAGCCGCGCGCTGCATGTTCGGAGGCCGAGACGTACCCATGGATGTGTGCAAGAAGTTCCATCCTCTCACTGGTATTTACCTTTACTTATTATTTTCGTTTTGAGACATTGTAGTCATGCTTTCGTTTGCGTTTATAATCTAGACGTAAAGCCTGACGTTCAATTCGAAAGTGCATTCAAACCTTGACGTGATAGTTTTTCAAATTCGAACTTTTGCCACAGAATATATAAAGTACAGAAGCTTCACTGCTTTGATGTTCACAAATGCCGGCTTTTTATGTGCCTACACAATTATTATTACCAAACAAAACGACGCGCGAGGCGACGCGAACAGCTAAAATGGGCCGTATTGCGTGGCGGAAAGGTCGCTTATAAGCCGCACGCCGTCGAAAACAGGGCCGTCAATTATTGAAAACTAATAAAATAACGAACAGCGCTATGAGGCGTCTGACAAATACATTACTGCAATGATATCTACGGCGTTAATAGCATTCGTCTTGATAGCTAATTGAACAATTTAGTTCATGCGTGATTATAGAATTTATCTACGCGCATTTCATACACGTGATTCAAAAATATTTGTCTCAACTTTAGCGGCACCTTCTTTGTGCTTCGGCCGCGCGTGTCCGGGCGGCATTGTTTGAGGTGTGAGTGAGATAGCAACACGACTTTGCTAACTTTAGGCCATCCGAATAATCCTGATAATAACACGAACATTCTAAAAATAAATTATGTAGACAGTATGTGAGGTGTGCAGAAATTAATATGAAATTTTACCTTCCAATAAAATTATTATTATGTTTCCTAGACTTCGGATATCTTCAGGATGTGAGAGCGTAGCGTCTCCCAATGACCGATAGATGCCGCTAGCGTCTATGAAGCCGCTCCACAGCCCGTAGCGCGCCGCTGTGACGTAGTTTCCGCCCAGACAGCTTCCTGTAACCAACCAGCTCGCACCCGGCGACTCGCCGCCATTTCATTGTTGAGGAGAATGTAAAGGTTGATAAAATATTGCTACCAGGAAGGCATTATCCAGATATCCGAAGTCTAGGAAACATAATAATAATTTTATTGGAAGGTAAAATTTCATATTATGTGTTCCGTTCGACTTCGGATATCTTCAGGATGTGAGACCTGTCTATTATCTCCTGGTGGCGAGTAAGCGGGTGCAGAAATGTTAGGGCTCTACTGCCCTAAAACAACCAATGAATTTTGACGTGTAGTCAATAAAATTAAGAATACATGATGCATCGCTTTGCATTCAGAGGTTAAGAATAGGCTCAAACGAGGCTTTTCGGTTAGGTAGAGTAGATATCCGCAGATTATATATAGGACTTACTTATCCGCAGATTTTACACATAAGTTTCACATAATATTTTCGGTAATTTATACGAATAGACACGTCCAGAATACCGTCGAATAATAATAATAATTCATATTTTGATGTTATCGAATTTAGAACGGAATTTCAGACAGAAAATAATTAAGTGAGAATTATTAGAATAATTGTCTACGTATAATACAGTACAGTGTAAGGTCATGGACTCTAGACTCGGTATTAACATTCCATATGTGGGTTTCTCTCTGATGTCGTACAGCTGTTCAGATTAAAACTAGTATTCTTTAAGCGTTTAATCAAACAGGCACCTTGAAGGCGAAGGTTTCGCCAAATAAATACTTTACAAATAATATTAATCAGAGATTATCGTTCGCTACGCTAAATGCGATAAAATATGCGAGGATATTTTCGTTACTTGATTTGATGAGATAGCTGGCAGACGATGTTATTTTTAGCGTACGACGATGACTATTTTCCATATGGGCGTACCTGTTTTTACTTTGGAGAAACGCCAACGGAACACCAGCAGACTTTTCTTTTGATCTGGTCAGTCAGCGTCGGTGGAGTAGCGTTCCGCTTACCTAAACGCATCGTGCGTTCAGTTAGGGCCAGTAGACCGAGGCATACTGTGGCACGTGGGCGTTTGAGGTGAGCGAACAGGTCGATGGACGGGGTACCCTAGCGGGTGAAGATCTGCTCAGTGGCTTCCGGGCGCTGGTGCCGCTCGGGGGCGCAGAGTCCCCTAGCTCGTCCGTCGACTTTCTGAAAGTACCGACCTGTAGGTATATGAACCGAACTGGTTCCGTAAGTTGTGAACCTGTAGTGCGTAGGCAATTCCCTGATGCCAATACTTTCTGCGTTGGTCGTTGTAACTAATAATCATACTAACTATCGATCTCCTCAGGTTCTCCTTAAGTTTTAAAGAGTAGTTTTTTTTTTTTTTTTGGAGTCGCAGTGCAAGTTCCCTGTTGGAGACCACGCACCGGCTTCCTGTTGAGGATCGACTGAGAATGCGGTGCGTTGATCAATATACTCAATATAGTGTTTCCTTCTTACCTCGATATGAACGTATTTTATTACGTTCTTAATCCACCATGGGATATTCCCTCAAGAGTCCGGTTGGCAGATGAGATGGGAGCTGGCATGGGACTCTGTAATCGCCCGAAGCAGTGTTAGGGCCTGCGATAGTGCAACCAGCCTCCATGGACGCCCAAGTTCGTAAGGTTGAGTCCGTCTAGGAGCGCACGGCGTTGGACGCGAGACACTGTCTCGCAACTAATCATTTACCTTATTTTCCCTGCAGGACGCAAATGTTGTGGCTATGGTTTGAGTAAGGGTTGTAACGTATTTCAGGTAGTATATTTGCTAACCTAGGTTGATGGGGGTCGATCTGGTAATCTGTACTCCTTTTTCGACTGGATTGCTATCAGGAAATAGTCTTGATAGGTGATCAAACGTTGGTCAGAAATGTATCATGTGGAAGCAGTCACGGACGTATCCAATTGTTTACTTACAAATAATATTAAGTATACTAAAACTGCCCAGGACCGGAGTCAGAGGTGAACAGTCGTGTTGGGGACCAGGACTTTCTTTGGGTCGTTGCGCTAGAGGAGTAAGTAAGTTCAGCTATTAATATGGAAGACCTTTAATCGGCTCTGGGAAAGAATAATCTGTGTAGGGACAGCACCGGGCATAGCAATACGCTTAGATAAAAACGAAGAATTTATATTCTGTGACGAGTATACCGGTGTTTCGAGCTATCTCTCCATGGCCTCTTTCCTCGAGCAGCTGTATCTCGAGCTCGCTTACGACCGGGGGATTTTTGTCCCAAATTTGTTTATTGCCCTCGGAGAAATGGTCCGTTTTATGAGGAGGAACCCGTATTGTTGGAGAACGACTGCGAGTAGAGAGATTATAAGAAATCTGTTTCCAAACCTTGTCAATACCATCAGTTTTCAGAAAGCAGGCCCGCGGATTTGAGTGTCTGAGGAATCCGGGGCTGATCAAACATTTGTAGAATAACATGAGATATTACGTTACAGATTCCATTCATTGTCGAACAGGTCTTCGGTTTGGTGCACTAAGTTTTCCTGCTTCTGCTGTATTGGATCGTGGGAGACTGCAGGTAGTATTTGAATATAGATACAACGTACAGATTTCCTATAGAACAATAGGGCGCAGTTCCTTGTGACTCGGTCAGCCACTACAACGGATCCTCGATCGAGAACGAGGGATCCGCAATCCCCCCAGCTGCAGTAGGCACGTGTATGTCTATCAGGGACACCCGAAGCAGGAGCACCAGACTGTGGTTTGCAATGCTTCCGCTCGGCAGGCGGCGCCAGGGTGGTTGCCGGCATCAGCTTGGTTACTTACGTGATATGGGGGGGCCAAACTGACAAGAGTCGTTGGCGCTTTCGCGTTGGGCAGAGCGTATGGCGAATATCGCGGGCGGTGGCGTCATCCGGCCAGTTGGCAGCCGGCAGCGAGGCGTTATCGTGGCGTCATTGTATCGGCTTTGCGGGCCACTGTAGTTGCACAATGAACTTCATCGGACCAATTGTATTGTGACTTGTAGCGCCATTGCGGTGGTCGCGTGAATGTAGCGGTTTCGTGATCGGCAGCAACATTGAGGTGGGTTATACCGCCATGCCTGGACAACATCAGCATCAGCATCGAACGGCAGTATTATTACCTGTAATGTCATCATGGTGACTATAATTTCGTGGCCAGCGGTGTCCCGTGGCACCCGGTGAGGTCAATACCGATGGTGCCGTCGCGACGACTAATGAAGTCGGGACCGGTGGCGTGGTTGCGGCAGCCAATGAGGCGAGGACCGGTGGCACCGTTGTAGCGCCCAGTGAGGTCGGGATCGGTAGCATCGTAGTCGCACCCCGTCAAAAAACGGGATCGGTGGTGCCGGCATGGCACTCAATGACTTTAGTACCTGTGGCACCCACGTGGCGAGCAGTGAGTTCAGGACGGGTGGTGCCCACGTGGCAGCTAGTGACGTCGGGGCCGGCGGCACCGACATGGCGTCAGTGAGGTCAGGGCCGGTGGTGTTCACGTGGCGTTCAGTAGCGTCGGGACCGGTGGCGGCCAGCGTCGGGACCGATGGCGTCCCCGTGACAGCTAGCGACGTCAGGCCCGGTGGCACCAACATGGCAGCCAGTGGAGTCCCCGCCCCGGTGGCACCGTCGTGGCGGCCAGTGAGGTCGGGATCGGAGGCGCCCCCGTGGCGGCCAGTGAGATCAGGACCGGTGGCGCCCATGTGGCGGCCAGTGAGGTCAGGATCGGTGGCGCCTAGGTGGCGGCCAGTGAGATCAGGACCGGTGGCGCCCATGTGGCGGCCAGTGAGGGCAGGATCGGTGGCGCCCATGTGGCGGCCAGTGAGGTCGGGATCGGAGGCGCCCTCGTGGCGGCCAGTGAGGTCAGGATCGGTGGCGCCCAGGTGGCGGCCAGTGACATCAGGACCGGTGGCGCCCAGGTGGCGGCCAGTGAGGTCAGGACCGGTGGCGCCCACGAGGCGGCCAGTGAGGTCAGGATCGGTGGCGCCCAGGTGGCGGCCCGTGACATCAGAACCGGTGGCGCCCAGGTGGCGGCCAGTGAGGTCAGGACCGGTGGCGCCCACGAGGTGGCCAGTGAGGTCAGGATCGGTGGCGCCCAGGTGGCGGTCAGTGAGGTCAGGACCGGTGGCACCCACATGGCGGCCAATGAAGTCGGGACCGGTGGTGCCCCCGAGGCGGCCAGTGAGGTCAGGACCGGTGGCACCCACATGGCGGCCAATGAAGTCGGGACCGGTGCTGCCCACGTGGCAGCCAGTGGCGACCACGTGGCGGCCTCTCATCACAACATTCGTCGCCATCCGCAGACTAGACTCCTTGGGTTAATAGAATATCATTAAGCTAACTCACCCATCGATCCGAGAGTGGAAAACGTAAAGAGTACCCAGGTCCAGCTGCAGCTCCCGGCGCCGGCGGCGGAGCGCGGGGTGGCCCCCGGCGCGCCCGGCCGCGGCGGCGACACGGCGGCGGAGCGCGGGGTGGCCCCCGGCGCGCCCGGCCGCGGCGGCGACACGGCGGCGGAGCGCGGGGTGGCCCCCGGCGCGCCCGGCCGCGGCGGCGACACGGCGGCGGAGCGCGGGGTGGCCCCCGGCGCGCCCGGCCGCGGCGGCGACACGGCGGCGGAGCGCGGGGTGGCCCCCGGCTCGCACGGCCGCGGCGGCGACACGGCGGCGGAGCGCGGGGTGGCCCCCGGCGCGCCCGGCCGCGGCGGCGACACGGCGGCGGAGCGCGGGGTGGCCCCCGGCGCGCACGGCCGCGGCGGCGACACGGCGGCGGAGCGCGGGGTGGCCCCCGGCGCGCCCGGCCGCGGCGGCGACACGGCGGCGGAGCGCGGGGTGGCCCCCGGCGCGCACGGCCGCGGCGGCGACACGGCGGCGGAGCGCGGGGTGGCCCCCGGCGCGCCCGGCCGCGGCGGCGACACGGCGGCGGAGCGCGGGGTGGCCCCCGGCGCGCACGGCCGCGGCGGCGACACGGCGGCGGAGCGCGGGGTGGCCCCCGGCGCGCCCGGCCGCGGCGGCGACACGGCGGCGGAGCGCGGGGTGGCCCCCGGCGCGCACGGCCGCGGCGGCGACACGGCGGCGGAGCGCGGGGTGGCCCCCGGCGCGCCCGGCCGCGGCGGCGACACGGCGGCGGAGCGCGGGGTGGCCCCCGGCGCGCACGGCCGCGGCGGCGACACGGCGGCGGAGCGCGGGGTGGCCCCCGGCGCGCCCGGCCGCGGCGGCGACACGGCGGCGCCGGCGACGTGGCGGCGCGCGGGCCGCCCCCGGCCGGCGGCGCCGCGCTGCCCGCGGCGACACGATGTAGCGATGCACGTTCCCTCTCGTCGGGTGCGGAGCGGCTTACGTTACCGTATGAGAAGTAACGCGATCGAAAACACGCGTTAATCGGACGATTTCCTACTTAAATCTCGGAAACGCCTACGACTGAACGACGGTAACGTTTAAAACACGATCGTGGTCGAGAACGTATTTCGCCAGAAAAAGTGGGTAGATCGAAGTCACCTTGAAAATTGCGCGACGGACGTTATCGGTTCGAAAATACTTCGGGAACTCGATTATTCGAAATGAAATTTTAAAATTCGAATCTAAAATTTTCGTCGTAAATATTTAACGATAGACCACTTTCTTGACGATTAGCGAAACACTTCAAATGACTTCCTTAAATTCACTTCAAATGAATAACTTTTCTGTTCGAGCAGAAGTTCCGAAATATAATTACTGGGAATTAAGTCGATCGAGAAGTTAAAGACCACGTGTCGAATTTAAATAAAAATATGCGGACCTTCGGCCAAGACGGTCGACGAAACAATGAAATGGCGGCGAGTCGCCGGGTGCGAGCTGGTTGGTTACAGGAAGCTGTCGGGGCGGAAACTACGTCACAGCGGCGCGCTACGGGCTGTGGAGCGGCTTCAAAGACGCTAGCGGCATCTATCGGTCATTGGGAGACGCTACGCTCTCACATTCTGAAGATATCCGAAGTCGAACGGAACACATAATATATCTGTTTAATGCATTTAAAAAGAAAGAATTACGTTAGGTACCTACGCGTTAATTACAAAAGCAGCATAAATAAGTAATGGTTTAATCACAATCGTAAGGCAGACGTAACACGGCATTTTCTCTTATATGTACCTATTTGATATTATGGGAATAAAGTCAGACAACCAAATAATATGTTAGGACAAAAGGCGCGAAATTCAATAATAGTATGTGAGAACGAAGTTTTTTACATTATTTAAATGTGCCGCTTTTTTACTGACACATTTGTCCGAAAATAGACCGTTTTGTCTGTAATTGACTCGAGTTTTTGAGAATTCAATTTACTACGAATGTAGGTAATAACTATATTATTATGTTCCTTACTTTTTAGTATCTCTCAAACGCATCGGCGAAAAACGCGTCATGAAAATTAATATTATTATTATGGCAACATGCTGTTATGCAGTATATTTTCGGCGTTTTCATTAGATGCACATGTATAAAATAATCCTAATATTTGCAAGCGATATACGTGACGAGCCAGCGTTGTAAATTTAAACGTGCGTTCCGAGACAGCGCGCGCTAACCATTGAATAGACCACGGAGACGGGGCGCTCTGCATGTACTTGTGCCCGCGCGACGGAATCGCGGAGTGACACCCCCTTGCTTTTGCACGAATTTAGTTAGACATTGTATTAATCGCCTTAAGGATTTATTACAGGAAGACTTAGTTTGTCGTCTGGGTTATAAGTTCAAGCAGTCATTCTCGTAAAATTCCTGCAAATTGCAAACAATTCCTGTCAAATGCTACGAAAAACAACAAGAACATGAGATAATTATATTTCATGACGGTTCTCTATGTACCTATACTTTTACAGTCATCGCGATATTGCCTATATCTATGTTGTAGTATTCTGGCCATTTTTTCCGCAACTCGAGATTGCGACATCAATTGTGCCTATTTTGCGTAGTGCAGTTTGGTGTAATAACTCTAACCCAGTACTTGTCGGGGACTTCACATACACCCTTGAATTTCTTCGCAGGTGTATGCAGGTTTCCGCACGATGTTTTCCTTCACCGTAAGGCTGCGGCTAAATTGAGGCGGAGAGGAGCGGAGATGTGCCAAATTGACCAATTACATTTTTCAAATTCAAAATTCGCAACACTGTGATGCGGTCTCATAAGGGTCTCATTGGCCAATTTCGCACATCTCCGCTCCTCTCCGCCTCAATGGAGCCGCAGCCTAAAGCACCTGTGAATATCAAATGATATTTCGTAGGTACATGAGTTTTTTGAAAAACTCAGTCACGTCTCAGTCTTGTCAGCCTCCGTAGCCTAGTTGGTAGTGACCCTGCCTACGAAGCTGGAGGTTCTGGGTTCGAATCCCGGCGAGGGCATTATTTGTGTATTTATTTATCACAAATATTTGTTCCTTGGTCATGGCTGTCTATGTATTTAAGTATCTATATGTATCTATCTATTACATATATCGTCGCCTGGTACCCACAACACAAGCCTTCATTGAGCTTACCGTGGGACTAGGTGGATTTGTGTAAGATGTCCCAAGATATTTATTGGTACGAGCCGAGGATTGAGATACCTCATATTTACGATGCCTGTGAAGTTCGAAGCTTATTTCCTTTGTTCCATCAGGCCCCAGCCGAGTCCGAGAGGCCTCAACAGACGGGTACACGTACGACGAGGAGTTCCCGTCGCTCCTGCGCGGCGCGTGCAGCGTGCGCTGCGCGCGCGACTGCGGCGCCGGCGCCTGGGGCGAGTGGGGGGCCCTGCGCCGCTGAGGCTGGCTCGAGGGCCGCCTTCCGCTACCGGACTAGGTATGATCCAACCTAAACATACGGTTAGTCTAAGGGTGCACCAAAACGTCTGTCATCGATAAATCGTTCGCTTAAATTGAATAAATCGTGCGTTCCAGCCTCCTCGCCATTGTGTAGACCACAAAATTCTGTCTTAGAAAAAAATACAAAAAGTGGGTCGATGACTATGTACACTGTGAGGTAGGTACATTGCCAATTTAAGGGTTAAAATTTGTTATATGGAAAGTTCTTTAGTAATCTGCTGCGTAACATTGATCGGCCTGTCAAGCGTGGTTGCTGCAAGCGAGGAATTGTGGGACGTGGTGATCGTTGATGCCCTTTGTAACCTCTTGGAGAGTTCAGGGATTCACGCCAATAGCGAGTAGTCTTTCCCTACGACTATAGAACAAGACTAAAAAATCAAGAATTTCATTCAAAGGGAAGGTGAAGGAATTTAACGCATTACAAAAAGAGTCCCTAAAGAATATTTTTCAATCAGAAACCACGGAACCACTTGCCTACACAAATATCCAAGATTGCTATACTAACATTAAAAATAAAATAAAAAAATGCACATTAAAGCTACCAACAGAACCCATCGCTATTGATCAAAACAATATTTTAATAACAGAAAAAATGCAAATGCTAATAAGAGAAAGGACCACACTAAAAAATAAAATACCGAAAACTGCCTACGAAAAAAAGAAACTTAAGCAAATATACTCGAAAATTCGTCAACATTTCAAACGGAACCGACTTAGACACAGGATGAAAATTCTAGAAGAAGAACTTTTAACCAGGGGATCTGCAAAACGAGGCAGCCGACGTTTAATAGATCACACTCTTTGGATACCTGCTTTAATCGATAGCACAGGACGCCAACATACAAAACGTAACACTATTATTAAAACGGCTACCATGTTTTATAAAGATCTCTACTCTAAAAACTGCGACTCTACCATAATAGAGAGGCAACCACTATCGACGAACATACCGCCGCTATTAGAAAGCGAAATACGCCATGCTATAAACATGCTGAAAACTATGAAGAGTCCTGGCGAAGATGGTATAACCAATGACATCCTTAAAGCAATTCGGGATCCCTTAACCCCCCTTCTGACGCATCTGTTCAATGAAATAATACAACAAGAAAAAATACCAAAAGAATGGGAAACGTCTGTCATCACATTGATCTTTAAAAAAGGGGACCCACTTAAAATAAACAATTACCGTCCTATAAGCCTGCTTCAGTCAACATATAAGCTCTTTACAAGTGTTATCTTGAATAGACTCCGAAGAACGCTCGACTCTGAACAACCTGTTGAACAGGCAGGTTTTAGACGAAACTATTCGACCATTGATCACATGTTTACCCTACAACAAATAATAGAAAAATATAGTGAATACGGTAAACAACTGTACATAGCTTTCGTGGACTACACGAAAGCTTTCGATACAATATCGCACCAAAAGCTGTGGCTCGCACTAGAAGAACAGGGCGTTGACGCCAAGTATATAAATATCCTGACAGTAATATACAGCAGCGGAAAGTCCTTAATTAAATTAGAGAAAAAAGGAGATCTTTTTGAAATAAGGCGCGGTGTTAGGCAAGGGGATCCTATCTCACCGAACCTATTCACGGCTCTACTCGAAT
>JALPQI010010627.1:0-41339 GCA_025490895.1 Thaumatotibia leucotreta
TGTGGTTATCTAAACACACTCTTGCCCGTTTTTGAATGTTTCCTTCGCTATTTCCCAACACAAGTCTGTAGTTCTCACTTTTAAGTTCATCAAATACACTTATTATTAGATTTTTTAAGTCTTTTAAATTTTGGGCCTACCCGCCGTTTCACTTCACCCCACAAAAACAGTCACACGGGGTCAAATCTGTTGACCTGGCTGGCCATGGCTATAACACTGGCATTTTCCAGGCGGGGCACATTTTCCCCAATGAGAAAATAACTACGAACCATTTCGTACGAACAATTTCCGACTGAAGGTAGTACGATGCGGCACGCGTGCATACACCTACGTCAAGCGCGGGACCGACCGTGACCTAGAGCTATGTTGCCAACTCGTGCGCCGACCAGCAGGTCGCTCACCCCTTTCCGCCGCCCTCTGCGTCCCGCACTCCGTTGACGTCTTGTCATTAGTAAGCCCATCATTTTACATTTGCATGAAGAATAAATTAATAATAAATGAAAAAAAAAATGTCAATTTTATTTGATAAATGTAATCTATTATCGATACCAAATACGTGGGAAAATTTATTGTACCGGTGAAAAAGTAACCCTGTATTATGTGTATTTGCTAAAACTTATTTTCTACTCGTAGTTTTCAATAAAAAGATACTGCAAGATTGTTTACCTTTTTTTAAATACCTAACCAAATAGAATATAGTTTAGGCACTCGAATTTCGTCAGGTTAATGTTGTTTTTTAATTGGGCCATAACTTGTCATATAGCAGAAATAGTCGGAATCTGGTAGATTATTTGTAAATAACAATATTCGTAAATTTCGTAACAATGTTCGTAAATTCATAAATAAAATATTTAAATAGCGCCAAATTATTAAATAAAAATATTAAATTTAAAGTTATCGTATATTGATTTAAACTTTCACGACTATTACTCTTAATTATTTTAACGACAAACGGGCCTTATAACTAGTTATTGTAATTTTATTTTATGATAACTAATAGTTAATGATAACTGCAGTTTTTTTTATCTTGGCTGTTTACCTCAAGGTTTAAGGTTTTAAGTTCGTGATAAAACGAAGATTGTGTTCAGCCGCCCTACCGCGAAAAACAAAATTCGTAAATTTCGAGGATTTGTCTCTCTAACTCTAATGACGCCTTCGTTTGAGTGACAGAGAAAAATCCTCGAAATTTACGAATTTCGATTTTAGTAGGCCAGACTATCAGTCTCATCATCATCACACACATCATCTAGTCTAATTCAATGAAGAAAATAACTTTTGACTGGTTTTAAGTAATTTAATTTCATTGCGATTTATTGCAATTTATCTATCTTTGAAAACACTTAAGAGTGGTCTATGTGTAATTTTGAAATAACAGACTGGATTTATGTAGGTAGTGTTATCTGCAAACTCCTATTGACGCAGAATTTACGTCAACTGACATCCATATTGAACAAGCTTTTTTCGTTGACTGGTTTTGATTTTGATGGGCTTACCTATACCGTTCTTCAGTAAAAAAACAAAAAAAAAACAAATATCTATGACTGACTTTCCATAGCATTTGACGTCTTACACACATGTAGAGAAACAGCCTCAGACATATTTTTACGTTTATATTAAAAAATATCAATAATTTTAACTGAAAATGTAACATGTGAACTCAAGGTTTAAGTTGGTGCTAAAATCAATATGTTCTAAAAGTGCATGATTATTAAATAATGGTGTTTTTTTGGTTTGTTTACATATTTTTGTTTTCTAATAACCAAGGTATAGGTGACCCCATTGAAATAAACTGTTATACGGATTTATCTGATTTTGATAAAATACTGTGATTTTAACGTTATTTTTCTCAAAAACTACATGAAAGTATACTTAACCCATAAAATAGTAGAAAAAACGGTTTTTTGTTCTTGTGTTTTATACAAAAACCATTAAAAATATCAGAAACGGATTTACCCAAGTTTGACGTTATGCGATGCGACTCAAGTGCAAGTACATTAATGACTTTACAACTACGGGCGTAGAACGCTTTAGGTAAATGTCAATATTGTTGTGGAACAGGTCGATAATATTAAGTATCGATATACTTACCTACCGTACTTACCTATTTAGAAAGTTTCGTTAAGTAACTTGAAATGTATGTATTTTAGGATTATTCCAGCGATATTTACCTATACATGCGACGGTAGTGTATTCCTTATAAAAAGTAGGACGTTTTATTTTTCCAAAATCAATGCGTATGTAATATATTATTTAGGTAACATTTCCGAAAACCGACTACATACAAAAATCTACCTTGCTAGGAGGTAAAATACAATTAACTTAATATCAATATTTAAACCTGTATTATTATTTTCCTAGATTATCGAGATCTCTAGCCTCGTCTATGTCCGCCACTCAGCAGGAAAAACCCCGTTGGCATCCAAAAATCTTGGTTTTCTACACAACGGCTTTATTAATTATTGATACGTTATCTTAAGTTGCATGTTTTTCTGTAATTTATCTTTACTACATCACGTACAAATACCTACTGATTGTGAACGCCATATATGATGTGGACATGAACAAAGTCTTTTTATATATCTATCTACCTATCTAACAAAGTAATGTGGTAGGTACGTCTCTACACTATGGCGAAGAGGCAAGAACACACGATTTTTTTGAAATTTGCTTTTAATAAAAACTAAATTTAACGTCACATGTTTTGTGTTATGAAGTGAAATATTGTGTAACACCTTTTGGCACTGAAAAAGTGCGTGAAATACAAAAAGTCGCTGTACTTGAGAGTGGTACACGGTCGGTGTCTAAGTGCGCCAATACTCAACTCGGCAGACGTGAAGCAGGGGTGTTTGCTGTCTCTGCCGTTCTTCATATTGATTGGACGACGTGATGCAGGAAGTGACAAGACATGCTAGAGAACTGCTATGGCCTGGAGGCGCCTGGACCTTGACTACGTCTGCGTAGTACTACGCATCACGCCGTCCAATCAATATGAAGAACGGCAGAGACAGCAAACACCCCTGCTTCACGTCTGCCGATACTGTGTTGATCTCGCCAACGCTGGCCCTTATTAGCAGCACTCCAAGAGGCGACTCGATATGCGTGTTCGTCAAACTCTGAACACACCTTAAACAACACATCACTGCAAGTCTCTGTAGCTTCTTTTACATACCTCGGCAGTACGCTCACGACGTCTGGTGGGACGGAACAAGATGTAGAGTCTAGAGTGAAGAAGGCTCAAGCAGCATTTGCTCAACTCCGTCCGGTGTGGAAATCAAAGGCTCTCTCCCGTCACATAAAGCTGTTACCTACTCTTCGAGTCCATGAGGGCCTTAGGACCTAGTTAAGTAAGTAGGTGATAGGTTGATTTTTACGGCTTTTTAAAACCGTAACTTTTGTTTTGTAAGCTATTTAGAAACCTACAATATTAATTGCAAATCAAAGTTACCTAGGTACTTCATATAAATATCTTCATATACAGTAGATATCACTATTTGTCTATGATTAAAAAACAATGTAGGCTGTAGGTTGGTTCTAATATTTTGATAAAAAACGTTTAGTTCATTTTTCTCACATAGTCCTAGTGAATTTCATATGTGAATTTAATAAAACTCGAATCTCCTGAACGGAGCAAATTTGCAAAGACAATGATAACTACACATTTATAATTAAAATTCTATTAGGTTTTTGGACTGCATTTTATTTCTCAGATGTTATAATCGTTCATTGTATGTAAGGGTAAACATATTTACGTGTATTTCGTACATTACGTAATTTTAAATGAGTGCCCGTTAATCTATTTTAAATATATTTCCTGTCTCTAATTTCATGTATCAAGAATTTTAGTTCTCGTTCACAAAGTATGACCATCCAAAAACTTTTGAATTTATCGCCAAAAATGTAATAAAAATTTAATTGGTCTCATTCTATCGAAGAGGAATTTATTTTATACATTCATAATTAGTTTCGTAGTGGACTACGAAAGAAGAATTTATATTTAGATATGTTCAATAAAATTAGGTAGCGACACGTTTTTTAAAATATTGTCCACATATCGTAGCTACCTAATTTGTAACGAACTAAGTAAGTATCTAATTATACGTACCAATAAGAGGCAGCAAACAGAGACGGAAACCGGTATTTAAAAAAATCCTCGAGAAAGCCTTATATTTAAATTTTTATACCTACTGTTTATATACTTACCTACTACTCAATATAATTTTATGTAATTTACAACATCGTATTTTGAAAATAGTCCACTAACTTCGAATTTATGTACCGAAGAACGATAAAGAACGAAAAAAGAACGGTTCTTTCAACTCCATTTATTAATAATACATTTTTATCATATTACTTCAGTAAAATACATTAAACTATCTCATACCTTAAACAGTTGGAAGCAATCAATAATCCAATTGGTATTTTTATTAATTTTATCCGACAATTTTACACAAGCTCTGGGCCATTCGCCAAAATCGTCCGTCACTTGTTTTTTCTATCTTTTAAAAAAAAAACAACTTGCCAGGAGGAATCGCTACGCGATGGCGGGAAAATGTAGTGTTACCAGGACACTGGTCTGAATATTGCTATTGTATACATTTATTATAACGCTTACATTTTGTATGGATAAAACACCTGGAAAAAATACTACATATGAAAAAAATGCATTTTACAACAAAAAAAAAGAATTTCGGCATAAGACGTAAAAAGCTGAAAACTTTTTGGAGATTGGATGAAGAATATTAAATTTGAAAGGATTTGATAAAAGGCAATAAAAGGACACTTTTTGAAATGTCGTATCTCAAAATCTATGTAACTTACTGTGATGCAAAGTAGCTCAAATCCTTTCAAATTTAATATTCTTTCAATTTATTTATAGCAATTAGAATCAAAAAGATAAAGTTTTTTAGTTCAACGCCAAAACCTAAAAAACTCCCCAAACATTTTTTTTGGCTTTTTACGTCCTATGCCGAAATTATTTTATTTTTCTTGTTATATGCATTTTCGTATATCCCTATAGGGCCTATATAATACCAGAATTGCAGCTTTGCAACACGACTTGCGATTTGTATGAAAAATTTAGATAGCGGGCCTCCTGCCTTTTGCATTTCGCGTTTTTATTTTCAATTACAAAGTTTACTGACCTAATTCTACCATTAAATGAAAATATTAAGTAAGTACGCTATAAGGTCATTATTGCATGTTTTTTGTAGCATAATTAGGTGAGCCGATATTAAGCCGAAAACGTTAGCAAAACTCAAAATTTTATCTAGTTTACAAAAAAGAGTATCTGAAACTATAAGACCTACGGTAATGTATGTTAGCTCAACTTGTTGGAAATGTATTAATCTTTAAACGCTTTGTAACATATTTCAAAAGATAAGGTTTTTTTAATAAAAATCAGAAACTAAAAATTACCGTAAATTTCGCAGTTTTTCACGTACTACGCAGCTAGCACAACTTTTTTTTGCTTGCAAAATGTGGTTTTGTGATGTTTAAAAAACAAACCAAAAATGCAGCTATCTATACTCCTCCTTGCTTTGCGAGCTTAGGGTAAAATGATGTAAAGTTTGACCGTACTATAGGTATCGCTAATCCATAACGTAACGCAGGTTTTAGGCTTTTTATTAGTTTTATGAATCGATGTTACCTACATCGCGTCGTAGGATAAACTTACGTTTCGTTACGGTTTGGGGTAATAATAAAAATACACGCAATATCCTATAGGTAAGCCTATAGGTACATAATGTAATACAAATATGTACCTAGGTAATTATATTTCATTTAAAATTACGCTGTATGAGGTGTAAGAAACACACAGACATCGGCTTTAGCTCATTAGGTACAACATAGGATTAGAGTTTGGAGTTAATTTACCTAAATATGAATAAAATTATCTGGTATTTAATCCATATCACGATTCTTCGATTATCGATATCGATAACTAACTCAAAAGAAAACTATTTCCGACCTAAAATACCTATCTTTACTATTCTTGTCTTATGCCTACGTGTATTGTTTTGTTTTCTTAGATTTACAGCCATTTGTTTTTTTTATTTTTAGTAACTGCTGCTGTTTACTGCATGTCATATCTATCATGGCAGCTAGGGTGTGCTATGTCCCCTTCATTCGTAAAGAAAAATAAAATAAAAGTACGTTTTTATTGCACGCAAAAAGGCCTATCAGACCAAGTAATTTATACGCCATCAGCCATACTGCTGACGTCATAGTAGAATAATTGATCTCGCAAAAATAATACCAATTTTCGACTCTATGTAATTGCAAAAAAGTGTATAATCTTTCGTGTTTCTTAAACAAAAGTAGATTCTTTCCGCGTCAGACAACACAAATAACCACTATCTCGTTCACGCTCACTTTTTTTTACCGTAAGCTGAAGTGAGATAAAGATAAAGTTCCCTCGCGTACTCGAGCGCAGACGGGTATTTGGGGTCATAGAACGTGTTTAAATTTCGAAACTAGTTCCGTCCAATACGATGCCTTTGAATTCAGAACACCGCCATTGGTTAGGGTGGCCGGTACTAAAAACACGCGCGTCATCGAAAAATCGATAAAACTGTCGTGTTTTTCTTAGACGGTGCGGTCGCATCATCATTTTGTGTCGTTTTCCTGCGAGTTTAGTGGTACGAGGTGCCGGAGCGACTTGATAGGCGCTTTATGTTATTCGTGCAGCTATTTTGTGTGGCAACATGTCGGACCGAACGTTCATGTAGTTTTAATTTCATTTAAACACGATTTCTTTAAGATAAGTGTTTTGTGGATGTGCCCATAGCTGCCAACAGCAATGGTAAGTGTGTGCTGTGATTATTTTGTGCAATATTGAAGTGGAACGGTGTTTTATAGTGTAATATGAGTGTAAAATCGATACTAACCCCAACAACGAGCGGTGTATGGGTAAAATGTTTGTGATATCTCGACTGGAGTAGTGTTATTTTAGGAAAGGAATTCCCGTTTGACATTCTGTACTCGAATATCAATTATGAGTAATGAGTTCAGTCATTAATTAGTATGTTTATTGTTACTTACTTTACTGTTGGTTTAGACGGTAATGTTTTCATAAGTTATACATGTGTAAGTGGCTATATCTATGATATCGTGGAATTATCATTTGTCAATAGAGACTTCTTTTGATTGGACGTCATCTGCTGTCTCATTCATTTCCGTGTGGAGCCTAATCTATGCATCTCTGTTGCACTTGTGCAATATTTATAGGAGCTCTTGCCCCCAGGGTGTTCTATATTAGTTTAGTGATGTATTCCGGTTAATAAGACTTAAATGCCGATATCGATAATTTCGTAATGATAGTGACGGATCATTAATTTCGGTATATTTAACTTTAATAATAGCTTAGAGCAATTAGGAGTTAATTAAAAATTAAATTGCGTTTTGTTCATTGAACCCACTTTGGTATATTTTCATTTTTGTTTTTTGACGTAACTGAAGTGAGTAGGTATCTGATTATTAGAGTTCTTAAGCAATTCTTAATTAGGTTTAAATAGTTTATCTATGTTAAGTATATGTATATGTAGTATTAGCATTAACTAACTTCATGGTCATATAAGAGTACATGTCTATCACATCCATCACAAAATATAAGTAAAGGACATTTTTTAAAGTCGTAAATATTGAGTTAGGTTCTTGTATTGAAATATAATGTTATTTAATGTTGGTTACTCTTATCACAACTAATAAATATTATGTCTTAATTTATACTGTGCACAATAGTTATGTCTGTGTTATTTATGCACTGTACAGGTTCGTGACATACGTGTTCACGTATGATCGTAATATTAGACATAATTCCATGTACAAAGTACTCTTATAAGGGACGATGTTGTTTTTCTATGTACCGTTATTTTATTGCACATGGTTTTTCACTCATGAATCATGAACGTAGCCGTCAAAGAGTAATCAAGGATAATATTCAACTAATTCGGGGAATGAAATGGTGAATAACTCGGTTAACCAATGTCATTCGTTGCCATAGTTATGGGTTAAAATTAAAAACCGTCCATCAAATAACCGATAAAACCATGATTGTATTGCATTAAAATTCCATCAAATATAATATACGAGTTATAAAAGCCATGTTCATAGTAATCCATAATCTAATCGAGTATGTTATTTGAACGTTTACATTATTTCTTCTAATTACGTTTACATTATTTGTCAGCCTCTGTAGCTTAGTTGGTAGTGACCCTGCCTATGAAGCTGGAGGTTCCGGGTTCGAATCCCGGCGAGGGCATTCTTTGTGTATTTATTTATCACAAATGTTTGTTCCTTGGACGTGGTTGTGTATGTATCTAAGTATCTATATGTATCTATCTATTATATATATCGTCGCCTGGTACCCACACCACAAGCTTTAATTGAGCTTACCGTGGGACTAGGTCGATTTGTGTAAGATGTCCCAAGATATTTATTTATTTATTATTATTATTTATTTATTACATACTGTGCTACCTTTGTCCTATCGACAATGCACTGAATGACAGCTAAAAAAAGTTTATCAACTACAATTATTCAATGGCACATCTTTTTCTCCACTTAGGTATAGTACAAAACATGTTTTTAATATTAAATACGAGGAAATATTTTTATTTCTGATATCAGACATCTTATCATTTGTATACAACTTACGAACAATTGAACTCTCGTAATTTAATAAATTGTGATATTTATGACTGACACCTACTATGATTTAGACCTGAAGAAAATGTTGATAGTGTTCAAGCTAGTTTTATCTGATATTATAAACATGATTTGAATTTAGTAATAAGCTCATGATTAAAGTACTCAGAATTGGAATTTAATAGTCCACATTATTAAAATGTAATTTTGTTTTGGTTTTCGATGTAAAACAACTAACGCTAATTTTAGACATTAAAACAGTTATTTATGATACAAGTGCGTGTTTATCGATAAATTGATATCGATAACTGTATCATCACTACACACGCAAAAAAAACTAAAAATGTCCGACGTCCCTGCATTCATCGGAACTTTATCTCATTCGAATTCAAAAACGACCCAATCGTTGTCTAAATAAGGCTTAAATTCTCTCTTCAAAACAATTTCGATTAGAATTCTTTCGATTCTCTTATTTCATTTTCGACTGTGTTACGTGTTCATAAGGTTCAAGATTTGTGGTTATCTTGATTTTTTTTTCTAAATCCTAGATTTATGGCGGGTAAAATGGAGGGAGACTGGCAGGTAGTTGTTTTGCAAAATTCGAACAAAGGAAATGAAAGTTTTTTTTTCTTCGCAAATTATGTCGTCGTGCCATTTTACGATCTTTGCTGTCATTGTTTGTTATTGAAATCTACACGTGGTTTCGAAAAAAAAGCGAGCAATGTTATTGTCGTCTGTCGTTGGTGTTATTCGCGCCAAATTAGTTTGTTTTTTAGGTTAAAACAGCTAACGCTAATTTTAGCCGTTAAAAACAGTTATTTATACTAGTGCAGGAAGTAGGATATTTCGCAGGAGTGTGCATGACCTCGTGACGCGAGCTTTAACACTGGATGCGTGTGCAGAAATGCCCGCCTAAATTTAACGTTCCATAAGATTGACGCTAGCGATACAATCTACTATACGTAAGCGTACCTACTTTACAACTGTCAACGGAAGACCAAAGAGGTCTTCATCATCATCATCATCATATTCAGCCGTTATTCGCCCACTGCTGAGCATAGCTGAACATAGCCTCTCTTTTTGTAGAAAGAGGTCTTGGTAAGGTAAAAATTGCAAGTATTTATTTACTGACTTCGAAAACGAATTAAATATTAAGTAGGTATATTAAAAGTATAATACTCGCTTTGGCCGAGGGCGCTCCGGACGAGGACCCTCTTAATGGGTCGAAACATGTTGAGCAATCATTGACTTTAATACGTGAGTAACCCGATTCGATAATATTTTAATATGTTTGAGTCTCACGTTAGTTATAATTCTAAAATATTAAGTACTTTTAAAAAAAACCGGCCAGGAGCATGTCGGGCAATGCTCAGTTTAGGGTTCCGTAGTTATACTAGTTATTGTAGTTATTCAAAAACGACTGGACCGTTTATGTTCGAAATAAGTATTCTACACGGTGCTCGCGAGCATTGCGAGAGATTCTAATTATGCATTCTAGACGTCAAAATAAATAAATAAAATAAATAAAATAAAAAAGCCTTTTATTTCTCGAATTTTTCTAAACGTTTACAGTGCATAAATTGTGTGTAAAAAAAGTATAAAGTATTAAGTTTAAAAAATACTATCCATGCTACATGCTAGTTTTTGGTCAATTTTCTATAACTACTTAATCTATTTACATATTTTATTATACAATTAATAAGTGAATTTTTGAAATAACAATTTTTGTTCTTTTGCTGCAAAGTTAGTCTCTAGTCTAAGAAGAAAAAATGAATAAAGTTTATAATAGTAGAATGTCAACTTATCAATCACAATTATTCAAATTAAATTAAAATTATACAAATAAAATAAAAATTATACATGTCAAATCAAAATTCATGATTAAGTTATTAAGTTATGGTCATTAAATGCATGCGAGAACCCCTCTCAGTTGAGGGTGAAGGCCTCCTCCAACGTTGACCAATGGTCTCTATCTTTGGCTTGTGTCATCCATTGTTTGCCAGCCGTTTGTGTGATGTCGTCTTCCCATCTAGTTCTAGGTTTCCCTTGTTTACGCTTGCCCAGAGGTCCTAGCCATTTAGTCAGCACCGTGGTCCAGCGATCGTCGCTCATACGGGCTACGTGCCCTGCCCACCGCCATTTCATCTTTCTTGAGTATATAAGGGCGTCTACTACTCCAGATATTTTCCTTATGTTGGAGTGCCGAATTTTTTGTATCTTTCTGATATTCAACATGCTTCTCTCCATACTACGTTGGCAGGTGGTAATTTTATTTTTTGCTTTCTTTGTGAATTTCCACGTTTGGCAGGCATAAGTGAGTGACGGTAGCAGGCATATATCCATGGCTCTTCTCTTCGTCTTTACTGGCATCTGGCTTTTGAAAACTTCTTTTAGGCTCCAGTACTTTTTCCACGTTCCTTTTACTCTTCTGTCGATTTCCATCTCGTTGTTTTCTTTTCCGAAAGAGATTTGTTTGCCTAAGTATATGTAAGAGTCTACATACTCTAGTGGTACGTTTTCAATGGTTATAGGCTGCTTTGCTGAATTCGTCATGATTTTGGTTTTGCTGAAATTAATTTCTAGACCTACTTGTCTACTTGATGTTTGTAGATTGTCTATCATGTGTTCTAGGTTGGCACTGCTTTCTGACAGCAAGACAAGGTCATCAGCAAACCTCAGGTGGCTAATACGTTTTCCGTTTATGTTTAACCCAATGTTTTTCCAGTTTAATTTACTTATAACCATTTCCAGCACAGCTATGAATATTTTAGGTGAAAGCGGGTCACCTTGTCTCACTCCTCTTTTTATTGGAAAAGGTGGGCCTGTAGACTCTAGTTTCACTTTGCTAGTATTGGTGTCATATAGGTATTTCAAAATCTTGATATACTTCGTCTCTACATTTTGAGCTGTTAGCGCTTCCCATATTGAGGTGTGAATTATGGTGTCAAAGGCTTTTTGGTAATCTATAAAGCCTATGTATAGTGGCCTTTGGAACTCTTGGTACTTCTCTACTAACATCTCTACAGAATGGATGTGATCAGCTGTAGAATAGCCCTTGCGAAAACCGGCTTGTTCTATTGGTTGATAGCATTCTAATGTTGGACTTATTCTTTTTTCTATGATTGATGCGAATAACTTGTACAGCGATGGAAGAAGACTGATGGGACGGTAATTGCTTACATCCTTAGGATCCCCTTTCTTGTATAGTAGTATAATATTTGATTCTGACCATTGCTTAGGCGTAACACAAGTCTTAAGTATTTTATTGAAGAGTATTTTTAAAGGTGTAGTAAGAAGTGTACATGCAATTTTTATTGACTCGTTAGTTAGCCGGTCTGGCCCTGGGCTTTTTTCCAGTTTGAGGCGTTTTATTGCGGCAATAACTTCAATTTCATTTACTGGTTCCGGCTCAGTTAAGTTTCCTGGTCTTAGATTGTACGGAGAAGTTTCAAGTTGTGCTGGAGAGTCATATAGTGTTTTATAAAAGTTTGTAGCTATCCGAAGTATATCTTTTCTATTTTGTGTTACGTTTTGTGATCCGTGAAGGCCCTCTATCCATGTTTTATGTGACTGAAGCTCTTTGTAGGCTTTTTTTAGGTTGCCTGTTGACTCTAGGTATTTTATTATGGTATATTGTCTATGTTTTTTGTAGTCCTGATGGATATATTTACTTGTCAGTTTATAAAGAGCTCTTAGTTCATTTTTCATCTCTCTTGATTTTGGTTTATGCTTTTGTAATACCATTTTTCTGTGTATTAGCTTTTTCGTGTGTTCTGATATAATACTGCCAGATTTCTTTGCATTTGTGGTGAGAGTGGTTTCCAGGCTATTTTCTATAGCATTTAGTATTCTATTATAATATACCTGTACAGTATCATCCTCGTGCCGTAGACATAGATCATCTTGATAGCTATTCAGTGCTTCTAGATAGTTAGAAATTTCTTCCTCGCTTTTTAATATTATTCTTGAGTGTTTGGCATAGTTCGATCTATTTTTCTTGATTTTCTCTAAATTAAACGTGGCTCTTACAAATCTGTGGTCAGATGGAAATGATAGATTGATAATTTGCACATCTTGAACATTCTTTTGTAGGTTTGTCAGAATATAGTCAATTTCATTTTTTGTGACACCATCTGGAGATCTCCATGTCCATTTCTGTTTGTTTTTCTTTTTGAAGTATGTATTCATGATTTTAAGATTGTTTTCGTGCGCGAACTGTAGCAATCTCTCGCCTCTGCTGTTTCGTTCTCCATAGCAGAAATTCTTCATGACCGAGATGTCTTCAGGAGTTGTTTGGCCGATTTTCGCGTTAAAGTCGCCCATGACTATAATGTTTTTTCCAGACAATGTTAAAGCTTTATCTATAGTGCTATAAAAGGACTCTAATGCGTCTTCATCGGCTGCCTCTGTCGGTGCATAGATTTGTATACAGCTTAGTTGGACATTTTCAATTTTTATTTTCAGTAGTACTACCCGTTCTGAAAGACTAGTAAAGCTTTCGATGTTTGATTTGAGATGTTTTTTTACTAAAAATCCAACTCCATAAAGTCCAGCTGTTTCACCAATGTAGTGAAATATCACACTTTCATGCTCTTCTATAGCTGTTCCGAGGCGTCTTGTCTCAGACAGGCCTATTATGTCGTATTTTGTGTTGTCTAGGGCGTCTAGTAATTCTATAAAGCGTGCATGGGATGACAGTGTTCTAACATTATATGTTCCGATGTAAAATAAACTTTTGTTTTTGTTTCTTTCCGTTGGAGGGTTGTGGTCATAATCTTCCACGGAGACCAGCCGGCTTGGAAGATGTTCTATATAGCTGTTTGTATCATTAAGTTTGTTGCTGAGAGGGGTTGCTAGTTGCTATTTATCACTAGAGTCATTTGATTGTGGTTGCTTGACAAGAAAGTTTAGTATCCCTGGCTTGACTACACTTTCGGAAGGATTTGCTGCTCTGGAGTGATTTGTGTGTGAAATGCTTGTAGTAGGCGAGGCATGTTTATTTTTCTTATTGGTTCGGCCTTGGGAGTTAGCCTGGATGCTGTTATTTCCCTGGGGCGAGTCTGGTAGAGGTCTTTTTTTGTGAGATGTTTTGGTTGGTGTGTTATTTGGTGATTTTCTGAGTATAACTAATCTGTCATATTTAATTATAGCTTTGTTTCCTTTATCCTTTTCTATGATTACTTGTTTTTTCAGTTCCTTTCTTATTTCTAGCACATGCTGAGGAAAGTCTTCTTTTATGTAATACTTGGTCTTGGTCAAAATAAATAAAATACCTATATTTAGTGACGTAATGTCAAATGTCACCGAACAAAAATTTTTTTTAGCCTTTTTTAATAATTTTTAGTTTTTATCATAGCAGTTAATTTTAGTGCCAGGTTGTTTCGTTAACTTTATTCTTATTTTTTCATTGTCAGGTAAAAGGTGTGGTAACATTAGAACTCATTGTGGTAGCATTGTAATTCAAAAATAAGTTTTATGACGAGTTACGTCGAAAAACTTATTTCGAAAAAAGGTTGATTATCTCTGAAACCAAGCCGATTTAGATATATAACATTAAAGACTCTAAATATGATCAGGAATACAGTAGTACACAATAATCTTTTTAAATTTTTCGACCCACCGATCAAAAGTTAGAGTTGCGGGTGTTATAGAAAATTGAAATCCCTAGATATTAATAATTATTTTGTCTTAAAACATATTTTATTATTCGTAAATGGAATGAAAAGCATTGTATGCGGTCGGTAATTACAAACTCGAGGCGTCGGACTTCTAATTTGTAATAGACTCTCGTTAGTAATGCTAATGCCGTACTTGCCTCCTAAAGGTACATTCAGACCAAAACGAACATTCGCTATTCTAACCCCCCACTGTACGAAATTCGATCGTAACACAAAACGTGATTCATTGATTTCGTAGAGCGGGGGATAGAACAGCGAATGCTCTTTTGGTCTGAATGCACATTTATACATGCACAATACTATTATACCTAAATCATTACGATTTACATTGAGTAATAAGTAGGTAGGTATGTCTATACTTTCGTAATGTTTATTAAAAAGAATATAGGTTTAAAATAAACTCTTTGTATGTAATGTACAGACAAACTGCAACGAATTTTCCAATGACCCGAATACCTTACCTTATGCAAGGATCGGACAAACGCCCGTCATTCTGAAAACATAACCCTGTTCCGTATGGAAGAGACTTCCTCATCTTATGATGTTAAGATATTTTATTAATTTGAGATATTTTTTTAAGATATTTTTTTACAATACGAACAAAAAGTATCTATTTAGTAAATCCCAACTATTTCTGAGATACTTGCGCACACCATAATTCTTCAAAACGTCGTTACAATTACAACGTTAATTAATACCGTAAGATGGGGCTATTTGAGATCCACGGGGCTATTTGGTACTAAGGAGAAAACAGCATTTAAGCCCGATTTCTCTTTAGCATTGAATATTATGAAAATACGTGGTCCCAAGTATAAGATATTTGTTCCAAATCTTACGATACGAACATTTATATGGGTCTAACACCTTTAATTTCGATGTTACCAAATAGCCCCATCTTACGGTATACGCGATATAATTCGGTTAAATCGTTTTATTTCATGAATAACTATCGCGAAACCGAAGAAGATAATTATACACTCAATAGATCAAAATTCAATATCAAAAATTCTAAGTCTGTTATTTGTCATAAATTCACAATCAGGGTACATAAAAGTAAGAAGGATCTGCTAAATAAATACTTTGTGATAGTTTTATTAAAAAAATATCTTATAAAATAAAACATGTTAACATCATAAGACAAGGAAGTCTCTACTGTACGGAACAGGTTTATTTTTTCAAAATGACGGGCATTTGTCTGATCCTTACTTATAGGGATCCTCAGGTATAACTAAAAATCATCATCATCATCATCATCATCATATCAGCCGAAAGACGTCCACTGCTGAACATAGGCCTCCCCCAAAGATTGCCACAATGACCGGTCCTGCGCCACCCGCATCCAGCGGACTCCTGCGACCTTCACCAGGTCATCGGTCCACCTTGTGGGGGGCCTACCCACGCTACGCCTTCCGGTACGTAAAAATAACATAACTAAAAATACAACCCTTAAAAATTTAAAATTTTCTGTTTCAGATGCAGCAACAAATGTGCCAGCCGGACCAAATGGGGTGAGTGTTAACCCTTTGACCATTTGACAGCTCTGTTAAAGCATTCAGTTTCGAACCTCAAGGTGCATATAGGCACTGGTCTCACCGCGAGCTACTAAGCTATGAACTATGGGCTACAAACACGAACAAAAGATACGCACTCCTGTGTAAAAAAAGAGATACGGCCATACTCGCCCCTTGACCAAACGAGCGAATGCTCATTCTATCCCCCACTCTACGAAATCAAGAAATTTCGACCAACCACGTTTTGTGTATCGAACACAACTGACTCCATCGTGATTTTTTTTTTATTAATTCCTTAGCTATGTAGGTTTTTTTTTTTCAATTTATCCTTTTTACCTATAAGTGCTGTAAAAGTAAGTACAATGACTAAATTGACTATCAATGTCAACAGCTGGGTATAGGTAGCTCGGTAACTTCAAACAAATCTGTGATCCTAAGAACTTTTTCTCTCGCAAACATCCCAAAAAAAAACCTACTCTAAGCCTAGCCGAGATGCCATTAAGCGATAAGAAGTCACGGGACGGTAATAATGTATGGAAATGATCACGTGACTTTTCGTACGAATCTGTAATTCTCATTCAATTATTATTTATCGCTTATTGTATACGATTGCACAATGGCGACTTGGCTAGGTCTACCGACACGACACGTGAGTGGAATCCTTTTTGGTGTTTAAATTCTTCCTGTTTCTATTGGGTAGGTATTTATTGATCTGTTCTGGAATTTTCTGAAATACTTGAGAGTGAAAAATTGAAAACTCCTACTTAAAGCTCAAACCGAAAAAAATCTCTCATGATTTGATTTAGGTATGCATGTGTCCTAAAGTGGCCGTGTGGTGACGGCAGAAAGAATACATTTGTCACCACCCCAACTCCTCCTGCGGGTGTCGCAAGAGTCGACTAAGGGATTGAAGTGTCACTGACCATATTTTATTAAAGATTGATGATGGGCAGCTGTGTCATCATACTGGACACATTACTGCGATCGCCAATCCGCTTGCCCAGCGTGGCGATTATGGACATTTACCTCCTAATGCGTCTATACGCATAGTTAATAGGAGAGGCCTACGTTCAGCAGTGGACTGAGATAAGCTGATGATGTATGTATGATGTATGCCTAATAAATGTTTCGGCCGGCACTAAACTTGGTCTTATCTCGTTTCAGCCAACCTCAGCAGCAGGTGATGCTGTGTCCTGTTCGTCTGGTCTACGAGACGCAGATCCTCGTCCAACCAGGTACTCCTCTTTATTAACAGCGGGATCCCTTGGCCAATGGGCTACAGTCTCCATCAGATATATCCTCATCTTAACCGTCATACTAAGTTTGAGCAAATGAAATTTATACCTAATGAGTTTGAAAATATAGTAGCTTTTCTTTTGTTCTATAAAATCTAATAAGTCCTTTATAAATCACATTGGGTAGGACGAGGATACCGTAGCATCCGGAGCGTTCAAAAATATATGAAAGATACTATGACTACGTCTTTATTGACGACTAAACATATTAAACAGGAGGCGGGTATCTACTTGATACGATGCATTCGATTCTACTTATAATTTAATATAATACATGATGACTGAAGACTAAAATAAGTTATTATATCTTTTTAGTTATTAGGGATTGAAGTGTCACTGACCATTATTTGATAAAAGATTGATGATGAGCAGCAGCGTCATCATAGTTGACACATTACTGCGATCGCCAATCCGCTTGCCCAGCGTGGCGATTATGGGTATTTACCTCCTGATGCGTATAGCATAGTTAATAGGAGAGGCCTACGTCCTGCAGTAGACTATCATAGGCTGATGCATGCATGCATGCAATGATTATTTTGTACTGCACCATATACGACGAACCAAATTTGTTTGCTTTCAGGTGAACAGATCCAACCGAATCAAACTCTCTTCATAAATCCACAAAACCCACCACCATGGATTCAGAACCAGGTCCGGCCTCAGAACCAGGTCATATACATGCAACAGATGTCGAGCAACATGGTGCCTTCCGTCCCACAACACATGGATCAGAACCAGATGTACTTACAGAACCTCCAGGGGTACTACCCTCAGCAAATGATACAGATGGACCCAAGGCAAATGCCCAACGTAGTCCAAATGATGCCAAATATAAGTCAAATCACTGGACAAAACGTTATGGGCCAAAATGTAATCAATGTTAGCCAAAATGTTGGTCAAAATGTAATAAACACAGGACAAAATGTAATGCCTATAGCTAATGTTGTACAGAACGTACAAAAACCTAATGTGGCAGTCAATATTCCTCAAAACCAAAACAATATGGCCAATATAGTTAGCAATGATAGGGTTTACAATAGTAATAATGTAATGCCTAGTATACCAATGGCAAACCAAAATACAATGACAAATGTTACCCAAATGCAAGAACGGACGGTTAATATGAATCAGAATTTAGTTAATATGCAGAAAGTTGCTGAATTACAAGGGATGAGGCAACAGAATATCAGACAGCCGCAAGTCACAGTATCACCCATGCAAAATGTAAAATTCGCTCAAAATACTGTTGATATTAGACCAATAGCTCCATCAAATGTTGGTGATATCAGACCAGTAAATAGTCCAAGACCAATGACTATCACTAGCAATATACCAAATAACGTTATGCAAGCAAATGCATTGAACAAAAAAGTTCCTTTACCTACCAAACCAAACCCCCCTGTAATGGCGAATCCAGTCAGGCATTACAATCAGACCTATTATAGACATATACAGCCTAAACCAATGAGTGTGACGCCCTTACAAAACCAGTACTTACCCATGAGCACCCAGACTTTAAATGCACCCAGGCCTAGTCAAATCATTAGCGAAGTAAACAGAAAAAGAAAGAGCGAATCACCTGACGAAACTAGAAAGAAAATACCTAACAAAGCTAATCATACCATAACATCAATGCCTTCTAATTTACAAAATAAAACAGTTAGTGTAATAGAAACCGAAAATGGTACGACTATTAGTTATATACCAACCCCTGTTAGAGACTTCAAATTAGTACAAAGGAATGTGGAGACTGCGTCAACTGGAACCCAGGCTAATATAGCTAAAGAAAAGCCACAGGTTGTTGACATGAAAATGATACCACCTAGTAAAGATGAGGTACGGAACCCTAGTAATGTTCAAATCGAAAGTGATAAGTTAGTTAGAAACACAGTCTTTACTCAAGCAAGAGGTCTATTGAGAACTGACCCTCAAATGATGCAACCAGATGTTATAATACGTATAGAAAAACTACATTCTCCAACAAAAGTTAGAGCTGAAGAACCCATGATGATTGTAACATCAGAGGCAAATACAGAACCGGCAAAAATAGAAACAATCAAGCAAAATATAGAACCAACAAGAATAGAACAATTCAAGCATACGGAACCGGCGAGAATAGAAACATTTAAACCAAACACGGAAATAGTGAAAATAGAATCGATGAAAGCAAATGTAGAATTAGAAAAAGCGGTAACAGCTAAACCAAGTATAGAACTCTTAAAATTAGAACCAACAAAACCAATTGTAGAGCAAACCAAAATAGATCCACCTAAACTAAGTATGCCTTTAATAAGCACAGAAATAGAAAACCAATCAAAACAATCAAAATTAAGTATGCCTTTGATAAACACAGAAATAGAAAAACAATCAAAATTAAGTATGCCTTTAATAAGCACTGAAATAGAAAAACAGCCTGTTACAGAACCTGTTAAAAAAGAATCCAAAACAAATGAAGAACCACAAAAAATGGATACGTTCAGATCGCCAGTAACTAAAACACCTAAACCGACTCGAGAAACACGGGCCAGGGAATCTAAAGTAGAAACGGTTACAAAGGAATCTAAACCGAAAGAAGTAAAACAAGAAACTAAAATAAAGAAAGAAGAAAAACCCAAATCGAGTCCAAAACCGATCATCAAAGAAGAAAAGACTTCAGAAGTGATAAAAGCAAAGCCTGCAAAAAAAGAAGTAAAAGAGGTTAAAGAAGAGAAGAGAAAGTTCACAGTTACTTCTATAAACGATTTCAAAGGAAACGAGCTACAGATAGCAGATGGAAGCGTGAGGAAAGAAGACACTGATCATTATATATTAACGCATGTGCTAGATGGATACGTTATACAGGAGTCAAATACTGCATTCCCTGTAAGTACTTTTACCATAGTTTACGTTTAAATAAGATAAAGGTTTCGCCTACGTGAAAACTTTTTTTCTTGTCTGTTGTGTTACGCTATAAGAGTTTATAGTATTTAAAAATGGAAAATCTATATCTTGACTAAGTGGACTGAGGAAATAATGTGGGGTTTCCCAATTTTGGAAGTGATTTCCAGTAAATGGAAGTCCACGAAAAGCTCAAACGAACCGAATAAGCTTTTCCTTTAAAAAAAACAAATAAAACGCCTTAGAAAACTTTTTTTTTATCGGTCTTTATATGTACATACATACATCTAACTAACCTAACCTATATCTAAGATTGGCCCTTGTGGTATTTGTACCAAGGATGCAGGCGGTATTTCCTCGCTGTATCGTTAGTTAATTACTTTAATTAGTTAACGTACGAAATAAAAAATACTCCATACTCAAACATTTATCGCATTTCATAAATAATGTGTACACTTTTCTAATTGCAATGCAAGACATTAATTCCATTTCTCTTTTGCCTAACGGCTAGTCTATGATATTTTTTTAAACCTATGTATTATTCTCGGTTTCCTTAAAAAAACATATATTATATATTCTTTACAATGTCGTAACAGATGTGTTTATCATAGAAAAAATCAACTGCGAAAGACTCTGGTTGTCACGGGATTCGAATCCGCTTCCTCTGGATTGCCGGACCAACGTGCTTCCAATTACACCAGACGACCTTCCGCCGATCACAGATCCATCCACAGAAAAATTCGCTGTGTGAATAAAAAAAACAAATTGATGTTTCCTAATCTTGAATATATTCTTTAGTTTCGTAATTAATAAAATATAATTATTTTACAGATCCGTAAACCACTAAAAGAGAAGATAATATACCAAAACTCAGATCTATCAGAACCGAAGAAGGAAGAATCATATAAGCACAGAACAGAAGATGGCAAACTTATAAAAGATAATAGTAAAATACTGAGTATCTCCGATTTAAATCTAAATGAAGATGATGTGAAAATCGAAACTGAAATTGTAAAAAGTGATGTCGAATCTATAAAGAGTGAAGAGGAAACAGTGAAAAGTGAAGAGGATTCGGTAAAAGTTGAGGATAAGAAAATTGAAGAAAAATGCGAAGAAGGTAAGAAAATTCAAATATATCTTAGTTATTATATTCACATATAAATTCGGTAATTTTACTCGCATTCCCAATTAATATTACTACAGGCTGATTTTTGTGTCATGTATTACTGTTCATGAACTGAACGGGCACTAGGGCCGACCAAGCTGAGCAATTTTCACTCCTTAATTGATAGTTATTATCAATTCATATATTTAATTTAAATTAATTTAATTAACTAGGATATTTTTCCGCTATTTCTTGGTTTTCCCCATTGTGAAAGATGCTCACCATGACTGTCCCTAGTACCCCAATCATTCCTGTATTTATTAGCTAATTTATGTTTTGGTTTTTCCACAAATAGAAAAATGACAGATAAGGATAAACGAATAATTGGGTCGAAATTATTTTCGTTATCTTGTGTCATACCACTCTGTTACGCTTTTAGTTGCTTTTTCGATTCAGTATAATATAAAAAGAATCCGGTGCACTTGTATTTCTTTTTCATCATCTCATACAAAAATCCACAGAACTAAGATGACAAAGAATGATCGACAACGATTAAAAGCATAACCAAAAACGAAACGGAAGTGTGTGCGTAAATTTGTCTATGTGTGGTCAGGAATAGGGTTGCCAATAGGCAACAGAACAACAGAGCTATTATTATTATTATCTATCGATGTTTGACTGTTTTATCGACAACATGGTATTTTTTATCTTCGTTTTTTGCTATAAGTTTTATAGTACAATGTGAATTGAGGGTGTCGAATTACAAATTGCAAACGTGTGTGAACTTAGCATCTGGCGTATCCCTTAAATTTAACAGAAATAATAAAAATCGTATAGTATCAAAAAAATCTCACAAAACACAGTAAGGTCCTTCAAGTTCGTTAAATACACATTCGTACTTAAAATCTGGGAATATGACGGCATTGTAATGTAATAGACTGATTAGGTATGTTTATATTGTTTATCGAACGAATATCGATATTGGTAGTTCAACGTTTAGTCAAGCTCTAGCGTAGCGTGACCATTTATATTATTACACAAAATATCCTTTAATATGAACTGTTGTGATAAATTATTAGCGCACAGTGATAGGACAACTAACAATTAATGCTAGAAAGTGATAACTTACACGATTTATGCTACTAAATCGACAAAATATCGTTTGAAAACATCAACCGGCAAATCAGATTTACCTATGAAACAAGCGTTTGCCGTCATTTCTTCGGTGGGTAACAGGGCAATCCTTTACACTACACGATACCACATCGGTTTAATTATTTGTCTAAATTGACTTCTTACTAGAATTAAATATAAAATCACTTTTAAATAACAGTCTCCGTGGAGAAGGCTGATACGGCTGATATGTCACTTCGAAAGTGGCTACGCTTTTGGGATTGTTTTCTATCTCTTTTGCACTCGTGTAAAAGTCATATGACTGGTGGCTTCCCTTTCACACGCTTCCTTTCTCTATTAAGCGCTAGCGCGGATTCTAACTTTATGCAAAAATCACAACTGTGTCACGTTTTTTAGGGACACAAAATAAGACAACGAAAAGAATTTTGACCCAATTAACAGATGTCAAAGAATGGCGACACTATCTTAAGGCCCTTTTAGTTCGTAGTGATTCAATCTCATAATTCCCATAATAAACATTTATTTTTCATTTCAGATGCGGATCAGCCTTTCGCGAAACTGACGCCATCTACGATCAAGACTTGGACGGTAAGACAACATAATTATATACTTTTTCAGTCACAAGTATTTTCACATAGCTCTGTGTAGGTATCTGAGTGAATCAACTTTTTTCTGTCTGTTATTGCCAAAGTTACAGTCACCTGAGTCACGCTGGTTTTATGCAAAATTATGCTATTTAAATTATGCAAACATGCGTGTAATCCATTTTTGTAGGTGGCCCATTAAGGGATTATTAACACCAGAAAAATGCATGTTTACGTAGTTTAAGTAGCATTATTTCGTATAAAACCGTCGTGACTCAGATGACCGTAACCATGGCAACAACAGACAATTAGATAGATAAAAACTTTATTCAAACCACAGACAAAACAAAGTTGATTCACCCACCTACAATATTTGTTGTTATCTCTTTTTTATTTCCACTATATCTAGAGGTGGATTACTATATCCTCCTACGGCCCAGCCATGGCCCAGTGGTACAAGAAAAATATCCAAAATTTGTCATTGCAATTTTGACCTGCCCACCTACCTACCAGGAAATATTAACCTTGCATAATTAGTAATTTTGTAAAATATGACAAATCCTCTCTTTAAATGAGTGCATATTTTTTTGCCGCTTTTAAACAAAGCTGGCCTACTACCGCGAAATTCGGAAATTTCGAGGTTTTTTCTGTGTCACTCAAACGAAGGCGTCATTAGAGTGAGAGAGACAAATCCACGAAATTTACGAATTTCGTTTTTCGCGGTAGGGCCGCAGAGTCACCGTTGGTACCATTTTTCACACTGGCAACATTTTTTTGACAGGTCGATCAGCTGGCGTCCCACCTATCAAAATACAACTGGGCAGAGACAATCTCAGTGTTGTCAGAGCACGAAATAGACGGAGAATCCTTGTTTTTGGTGAATAAGCAACAGTTGGTGCAGATTGGAGTGAGCGAGACGCACGCTGATGTTATATGCGAATTTATCAAGAACGGTTAGATGAATAGAAAATTGTATATATTTTGTGGATTTGAGAGCTCAATTAAAGGTTCGAAAAAACCTTACAAAGGAAAAAAATACGGAGAATAAAAAAAAGTGTCCGAAAAAGTTCCGTAGCCTATAGGGAATGCAAAACCGGTTTTATGGTATATAAAATAACCGGTTTTACGGTTTGTATGAAATGCCTAAGCGGTTTTTATTTCCTAGTAGTCAAAAAGTGCGTGAAGGTTGTATAGTGTAAAAAATTAACACCCTGCAATGGACTATGGGTAAATAGATAGGAAAACATAAAGCAAGGTATTTGAATCTTGTCTAATACAGGGTGTAATGTTAAACCCTGTCCATCCGCTTGGGTATGCGGTATGTATATAGTATTTGTAAACTTTATTAGCCTGAAAATACAATGAGGTTATTGGGACTTGGGTCCTTGTATTATTAGTAAAACATTTGCCAAGGTTACTGAAATGTGAAAATAAAACTCGATTTAAGCTTAAGAATTTGTCGCCCTTGGGGCTATAAACAGTTGTGATTTGCTATTTTTGACCCATTTTTCCATCTCATGTAAATATTACCTCAATGTTACCGTATCAAAAAAAAACAATTTTCTTGTTTGACAGAAACTGCCTTGATATTTTGCTCACCTTCCAAAGTTGTCTGTCCTATTTATCAATTATCATTTACGATTAAGTAGTTATAAGTATCTGAAATCTATTTTTATAGGTGTTCTTATAGTGATTTTAAGACTTATACGCCTACAAAGGGCTCTATCCTTGTAAGATCCACCATACTATCTTTAATTGAACCTTGCAATGTAAAGAATAGGGAAAAATTTAGTTTGTTAGTCAAATCAATGAAGCAAAGAAAATGCGACTATTACGTTTATGAAAGGTTTAAATTTTGAAGTGGAGTGTACATTGTAATATACATTGGACGTTACGAGGCTATACATCTATTAAAATGTTGCTTTCTACTTTCAATACAAGCTGGTAGAGTGGGTAAAACGAATTTAAATGATTGATCACATGCCACGTTCCCACGTTGTATTCAAAATTGAAAGTGGCATGTTGGTTCTGATGGCCTACCGGAACTCTCAAAATAAAGAACCCCGCACAAAATGGTTTATCAGAGTATTAGAGGCTATATTTACACCAAATTTCAGCCAAATCGACCGAACGGCTTTTTCCGACCATAGTGTGAGGGGTTCTTTAGTACTTTTGTCTCTGCCATGTTTGGAGTGACAGATACATCGTCTATAGTCAACAATTTCGTCGTCTCTTAAAATACGGTTGTTGGAATGAGAGGGAAGCAATATTTAAATAAATTGCTATTTCAAACGCCAGCCAAGGCTCTATTTTAAAAATCTTAAAATAATCTATGCTCTGTTTGGTTTAGTGTTTAAAAAAAGGTAAACAATCTTGCAGTATCGTTTTATTGAAAACTACGAGTAGAAAATAAGTTTTAGCAAATATACATAATATAACAAGGAAATACAGTGATTTACATTGTTTTTGATTAATTAAGTACCTAGTTTGGATTTTTATATGCATATTTCAATAAAAAGTTACTGCAAGATTGTTTACTTTTACTTAAACACCAAACCAAACGGAGTATATAATATAATATCCATAACAGGCAACACTGTAACTAATGCTTGAATCCGACCACGAATTACGAAAATAATTTCGAGCGTCTCTGCCACTCCAACGAAGGAGTCTTGAGTGTGACGGAGATAAATGCTGAAGCTTTCGAAATTCGCAGGAAGCTTACAGCTATACAGTATATGGGTCAAAATTCTTTTCGTTGTCTTGTTTCATACCACTCTGTCACGCTTTTAGTTGCTGTTTCGACTCAGTATATAAAAAAAATCCGGTGTACTTGTATTTCTTTTTCACGCTATATTTTAATCCATGTACATCAAAATTAGAAACAAAACATCATCTCATACAAAAACCACAACTGTGTCACATTTTTTAGGGATACAAAATAAGACAACGAAAAGAATTTTGACCCATATAATATATGTCGGTTTCATCATTGGCCTTCGCATCTTTTCAGATGTCTTTTACAGCTACTGTGCATTCTGAGAGCCACATCTTTTCTTATGGCTGAACAGATCTATACGGGCTCGGCACTGCTTGCCGCAACGATCGCAAGTATATTCGGTGCTAGGTGGTGGTCGCTGTTTCTCTAGGCGCTTTTCCGAGAGTTTTTTAAACCACTGGTCGTCGTGATTCTTCCTCCCCTGTCGTAGTAAGTGCCTCCATTTAGGTCTGTCCAATGCCAGAAGTTCCCAGTTTTCCAGGTCAATTTGGAAGTCCGCCATGTCACGCTTGCACGAGTCCTTCACATGCGCTGCCTGCGAACCATCATCGGAGTCACATGGGAGGACAAGATGACGAACGAAGAAGTCCTACACGTCACTCGAACTGTCAGTGTTACTGCCACTCTCAAGCAGAGAAGACTGCAATGGCTGGGTCATGTTCAGAGACAAGCCGCTGACAGACTACCTCGTAGGGTGATGCTCGGTCAAATAGCAGACGCGAAAAGACCTATCGGGCGTCCAATGCTCAGGTTCAAGGACTCGTGCAAGCGTGACATGTCGGTTTAATGCAAGAAAAAATCCAGTATCTGAAGGGTAATAGGAGATTACCTATTTAAGTTAAATTTTCAATTAAATTCCAAATAAAGTATTACAATACAGTATACAATATATATTACAATACGTCTGGCAACCTCACCTACAATTGTGGAGCAACATGTACAGTCTGGCACATCAATAGTCAATAAAAAAGGCGCAAATAAAATAATGGGCGGTAAAAAATTTGCACATATTTTATGCGGCCTATTTGAGAGAATGCATTTGGCAAACTGATTTGTATTTAACTGTACTCTGGCCAACTAGCTTGTCCGTAGTAAAAGGCAAAATTAAAAAAAAAAGCGAAGAGCCCATAGAGAATTTGAATTTGAATGTGTCTTGTATATAAGATTTTTTATACTGGAGAAGAAGGGATAAGGCTGCAATGTAATTTATAAATTAGATTATTATTTTGTACAAAATGTTTGTAAAATATTAAGAATCAAGGAATAATAAAAAAAATCATGTACTTAATTGCTTTTATTTCTTTTAGCCATATATTTTAAACAATACATAATAGCTTCAAAAAGGTACACCTTGTTTCATAACTTCACATTACGATTTTGAGAACATTATTTGGGTTAATTAATTTGTTATATTTCTAGCACACGCGTATCTCCTGCAAGCAATGCAAAAACATGAAATTAGATAAAATTTGTCCGTTTTAGGTAATTCCAGGCAAGCGAAGGTTGTTATAATGTGTAGCGTTACGACACTTATAATTTTGTGGCCCTATTGAAAAGGGGTACAACTCTCCAAGGCTGTGAAGAAGGGTGTAAATTCAATACAAGAAGTGCAAGTTACAAGGTACCCACGAGGCAAGGGAAAATTTTTAACAATATTTTCCTGAGCAAGTATATTCAAAGAGAAATTCTGCAAAAAAGATTTTTTTATGGTGTACAAAAAGTGTTTCTTTAATAAAACTATTGCAAAATGGAGCATTCCATGAAAACATGTCGTAAGCGACACTGTCTTTTCAATACTTTTGAAATATTAAATTAGTAAGCTGAGTTACGGCATAATAATAACATATCAAGGCTTTAAGATTGACAGTGTTTCCTAACAGCTAGCATATTTTATTAGGGTGGCTACCATAGTGAGTCGTAAGCGACAAAAAGTAGATGTTTTCATGGAATGCTCCAAATGCACTTAATTTTTTTAAATATAATATATATTATGTCAGTCAATCGTTCCTAGAATGCGTTTAACATTGCGTACTTAACGGTCAAAAATGGATTTAAAAATAAAAACTAAATAACATTTTCTCTTAAAATAAACTTAAAAAAATAATAATCCAGCTAACTTCATACCATATTTTTAGTTTGGCCCGAAATCCGCTGTTAAAATTATTCCCTTTCCTCATGGGCACAGTCAAGTGCAAAAATAAGTATCGAAAGAATCCGTTCATAAATATGTTACGACGTTCTTATTACACAGAATTAAAGTGCACTGGGACATATTTTTGAACGTTTTTGTATACCCCTTATTTTGTCTTCAACTGTACATAATACCGTAACACAAAATATGGCCGTAGTTATATCCTTTTTCGCAACGGCCACAAAATTATAACTCTCAAGCTTTGAGATGCCAACATCTCATCATCATCATCATATCGGCCGTAAGATGTCCACAAGATTGCCACAATGAGCCGTCCTGCGCCACACACATCCAAAAATCTTAAAATTACCAAGAGCAGCATTTATTGATGATGGGCAGCAGAGTCATCGTAGTAGGTACACTACTGCGATCGCCAATCCACTTGCCCAGCGAGCTTGGCGATTATGGGCAGTTACCTCCTAATGCGTCCATACTAGGACATACATAATAGGAGAGGCATACGTCCAGCAGTGGACTGAGATAGGCTGTAATGGTGACGTGTGTTTAATAAAACCTCACCAACAGATATATTCTTGTAATGTCATCATTTGACTAACATAACTTAAACCTAATTGCAAAGACTTAAGGTTCACTTTAAGACTTACTTGTAAGGTCTAATCCTAAGGTTCACTATTAGTCAAATGATCACAGTACAAGGGTCAAGTTAATTCAAAATTTCAAATACCTATAGTAACTTCATAAAATAGTACATTACGACACAAGTGCGAAAAACATGAAATTCGAAACTAGTGGCGATAAATAATGTCTCGTACGACGTTTATTAGTGCAGATGGCCCTCCGAAGTTTTGGACCTGATGTAAAATGACACACTTCTCGCATTAGAGCCTAAAAAGGCACCATCTGTACTAAAAAATACTATATGTATCAGTGTCGGTGCGCATGGAAAGGTAACTTGTTACGGTATTTAAAATGGACTTTATTAAACAGCACACAAGGTATATTTTAAGAGTCGTAACAAGGTACCTTTCTATGTGCACTGACCCATATAACTAGTTTAATAGTATATGTGAGAGACTCACGTTATATTTCTAAAATGACTTTGGAACCCTTTTCTTTCCCATTTTTCATCTGCCTTCTGCGGAACATCTTCATCCGATTCCAGTACCGATTCGAACCTGCAGCTGAAACAACAACAATACTACCGCTACCAATTTTACAGGGTTATTGAAAATAACAATAACAAATACGTTTAAAATATAAAAAAAAACGTTGGAAGGATCCCGCATACAGCCTGGCAAAAAAAGTAGAAATTAAAAAGTGGCAACATTGTAGTGTCGTCCCTTTCAAATCAATATGGGTGAGAAAACGTTTCTCACCCATATTGATTTGAAAGGGACGACACTACGATGTTGCTACTTTTTAATTTCTACTTTTTTTTCCAATCTGTACATCGCCGTTTAACTCTCGCTATTATACCCTCAGCCCCCGCTTCCCCGCTGTTAAACACTTACCCCCTTATTCATAAACTTCAAACTTAACAAGCCGGTATTGTTTGTCCCTTTCTGCCTTATCAATATGCCTGTAAGAGCGAAAGGAACAAACAATAATTAGCAAGCCCGTAAGTACAGCCTGGCAAAAAGAGTAGAAATTAAAAAGTGGCAACATTGTACTGTCGTCCCGTTTTCTCACGCATATTGATTTGAAAGGGACGACATTACGATGTTGCTACTTTTTAATTTCTATTCTTTTTTGCCAAGCTGTCCCTTTCGGTCCTTACTAGTACCTACCTATGTCTTTAAGACCGAAAAGGACACATAAACGATAGTTATCGGCTTGCTAAGTTAAGAAACGTTTATGAATAAGGGTGTTAGTTTGGTTTGAGGTTTTTCGGCTATTATGAATTGTGTTGCGTTAAGAGTTGTGTTATATTTGTATAAGATGCGAGTGTACGAAATGAAACATCGTACTAGTTTAAAGTAATGTATTAAAAGTACATGATATACTCATTATATTTACAAATAACCACTTAACAAATAGAATAGAACAAGCACAATTAATTCATTAATTTCTCCTATTAGTTTTCCCCATTAAATTGACGAATTGGCTGAATGGAAACTTTCCGCGCCTTGAACCTTTTTTACCTGGCAACACTTCGGTGTCATCTACCACAGAGTAGTCATTCTTGGAGGTAACATCTTCAGAGTAGTCGCTGTCGTGTTCCTGTTCGAATTTCCGGGAGCAATCTGGTCTGACGCGCTCGCGGCTGGCGCTTCTGTAGCGAGGCTCTGCCGGCGTAGCTCCGAATTTATTGATTTCCTGCAGATTAAAAAAAAACTAAATATTGTAAACCAAAAGTAAATATCATTATATTCCAGCCATTAAAAAAAATCCTTGATCATTCGAATCAGAATAACAAGCTGATTCGATCTAGATTAATAAAAAATAATGTGCTAAAAAGATATTCCTTATGTCACGTTTTCTGTTAAGTATATTTTAATTGAGGTCAATATGGGTAAGTGTGACATATACCACCACCACTTACCACTTTGATAACCATTTTGTCTTATTATTCTGTAATAATTATGACAAAATGGTTATCAAAGTAGCTGGACAACATCACCTGTAGTGATGAATTGTGAAATATCGTTACCCACGGTAACGGGTGCTAAACGTATATTATTAGTTTACGTAAAAGAATGTCAGTTAGATTTAACCTAGTATTTCAATGAATAATCGGCTATTTAGCTTAGCGATAGGATCGCGTGTTGTGGTACCTTTTTCTTATATTTATTGGTTTATTACCGGTTTAATAAAGAATTGCTTATGTTACGCTTACCCAAAAGTACCTAATGAGACGTTCTACGTCCAGTTATATGTACCTACAGCTGTATGTATGCTTATACCCTTGATTGCTGGCACATGAGCGTCTCATAGAAGAACTTGTTAGCTCGGCCTTCGGTATTCTGTCGAACTTTCACCGAGTGCTCATCATCAGAGCTCTCGGAGGAGCGAAGTTGGGGACAATCTTGAACAGGGTGTTTCCTTACACGAGTACTGCAATCAAAAATAAATAAACATCATGGGTCAAACTTCCACAATTTCAATTATCAACTCTGTCATTATTCTATATCACTATCTATTTAATGTTTAATTTTTATTATGGAATAGGAGGCTAGCGAGTAAACGTATCGCCTGATGGAAAACGATCACCGTCGCCCATGGACGCTCGCAACACCCGTGGTATTACAAGTGCGTTGCCGTCTTTACCGACCTTTAAGATGGGAATACGCTCTTTTCTTGTAGATCATAAGATCGTACCGGTCCGGAAACACCGCAGGTGACAAATCATTCCAGAGTATAGCCGTGCGAGGTAGGAAATTTCTAGAAACACGCACGGTTGATGACTGCCAAACATCTAAAATGGTGAGGAAGGAAAAACTGTCACGTAGGACGATGGCAGAAAGACGCTGCAGGGATTGATTGCTTGAGGTACAGTTTTCTTCGGCATAAGTACAGTAGGTACAGGTGCTAACTTTGTATTCTGACACCTGTCACGCCATCCTAACAGACACCCAAATATGTACCTTCGCTTAGCTTCCAATCCCACAGGTGGTCCAGGAGGCCGCGGTGACACAGGGGTGATAAGGGGTTGGTCCCCAGCAGGAGACTGGAAAGAATAAATCCGTTAAGTACATTATAACGAAATATCATAAACGTTCAGTTCAGCTTTATTTGTTTAGTGATTTCCCGATTTTTTTTTAAAGCTTACGAGCTGGGCAGGGGTCCTACTGGTCCGAGTTAATACGATTGGCTCGGCAGCGTTGTACAATACGCAACAAAGGTTTTAGACTTCTATTGTTATCTATTCTATGGTACGAGTATGTAATCCAATGCTTCAGCAAGTAACTTAATTTCACTTTCCTCGCTTCGATACCCCAATATTGAAGGTCATGATTTATCAAGTTTCTCTTAAACAACCTTCCACCAAAGACTCCAATCTTCGGCAACGTGAAACGCTTCAGCAACCCTCAAAATGAGTACGAGCCCCGATGCAGTGGAGTTCGTCTAGTTCGAAACAATTTTTACAAATTTTTGAATATTTTAAAAATTATCACATTATGCTAATGATAAATTGTATGAAAGTTAGTCATGGTTAATGTACTACATTTCAAGAGACACAACAATCTGAAGTACGCTTTTGTTGTTTAATAAATCGATTTTAACAAACCAGTGTCTAAATTATATTTTCTTTCACCACCGTAATTCCGCGCTTATAAGCTTGACACAAAATTCGCAGTGCATCGGGTGTACCATGTCGTCTTTAATATTAATGGCGTTCTTTAAATTCATTGATTACTTACAAAATTAAAAATTGTGGAAAAAATTTCAAAAAATACCTCTCGTAAAGTAGCTTTTTTTTTTATTCTGATTTATTAAATCCAAATATTTTATACTCAAAGAAACTACTTTAGTACTACTATTGAATAGTGAAGGTTTTGTCTCTAAACCTTTTCTCCCGGATGAACGGGATAATCTCGAAAAACTGTCTAACTGGACGAGAACATATGCATCGGGGCTCGTAGTGTGGATCTTGTCTGCGTTGCGTATGGGGCTTCCTCTTGGCCTTTTTAACTAACTTTATTATACTTACTTTAAGTCCCGTATGGAAGTAACAGTGAGTAATCCGCTGTATATCAGCCCAGGCCACGATATACTTCGCCATTGTCAAGGGAATCTTCGGCAGAAAATTGGAGTGGAACTTTCCTTGACAGTAGATGGTGATCACGTCGGTGTCCTTTATCTCGAAGATTATGCGAAACATTGTTCCTGTGGAAGAATTGGTATACAGTTACAGATTTGTACATTAACCTTTGCCTTCACTGTTCACTGAAACGTCCAAATTCATACTGCTGTCACAATGAACAGCGGCTCTACCATGAACTACGAAATCCGTAAATTTCAAGGAATTTTCTCTGACATTTTAATGACGTCTTCGTTGGAGTGACTTTAAGAAAAATCTTCGAAATTAACGAACTTCGGTGTTCGCGGTAGCAGGCCAATATTTCACTGAAGCTAATTTACAGAAAGATAAATTCGAACGTTTCGTAGAAATGAATCACTAATGATTAGACGATCTCAAACGTTGCTTTCCCTAGGTTCATCTCATCCTATCAACTCTTAATTTAATTCGGTGTGTTGCTAAGGTTGAACGAAAGTACATGTTACTGATTAGCAACTATTAAAAAGGCATACAAATACATACTCACCCGGTACGAACATATTGTAGTTGGTATCATAATTGCCACTTCCAATCCACAGCCCATTTTTGCGAGACAGTGATATGATATTGTCTCTATGGAATCGTACGTCAAAGTGGAGTACCACGTCACGCGGCTCTTCGCCTTCTTGTGCGCAGAGATTTACGGACATCCTGAATTTACAACATAGTTACTATGAAATACAAAAAACAATGGCAGGAAGAAATGAAATTTTAATCTGAAATCACCAATAAGCTTCATTACTAGGCTTGTATACGTATCATTTGCCATTTTAAATCACCGCTCTTAGGTGGCAAAAAAATCTTAAAGCGCCATCTATTTAATGTTATTTGAGGTTCCTTAAAATTTCCTATTTTGATGTCAATGATATCTCTATGGATGTGTATGTCGCCAGAAAAGTAGGTAAAATCAGATAGGTATATGGGCGTCCAGCGGCAACATACGAACAAGCTACATATATTATGCATGTATGAATATTGACTTACTTCCTGGCATTTTTCTTAATTTTACCACCAATTTCAATTCTGTCACCAATTTTGAGTTCCGCTGGTATATTCGCCGTAAACACTGGCATTTTTCTTATTTAATATTTTACAGTATCTATAATTACTAGTAATAGACTAACACAATTTACGATGACAGTTTAAATTGCGGTTTGACGATAAATGCCCTAGCTTTTCCAAGTTAGGGCCGATGGTCTTTCTTTCGCATTTTGAACTGGAAATTTACGCATAGCCGTCAATATTTAAATGTTTGTACAATTTTCGTTTCTGATAATCTGATCTAAAGATGTAGCTTTTCTGTCACCTGCCAGAATGACAATAAAACTGGCATGATAATTTTCTTTAATTGTTTAAGGTTTTTCCATATCAAGAAAAACCGTGAAGGTTTTATGACTACAGTGAAACCCCGTTAATACGATTTTGTAGGGACCAGCCCGGCAAGCACATCATTGAGCGCGAGATAGCTCACGCTGCGACAAACCCATGTCGCGGCTGTCAAATTTATATTTCTAGCCGTCATTTTCTCGATTTTGGTAGCACAAGTTAACAGCTCGAGAAATTAGTTTCATGCGAAAGAGTCATCCCGCGGGCGACATAACAAGTGTTGCCATTTATGTGTGGGACTAACTTTTCTTTCCTAGCAACACTGAATCGGTATAAATAATGTTGAATGACGAGTGAACAGCAAGCTTTAAAAATGAAACATCTCTAGTCACGATAACTTTGTCTCGTTCGCGTAGTATAAAGATTAAAGAGATAGGACATTTTAATATGAAAATGTCAAAGTGTCATAATAATAATCTGTCACATGACATTTGTAGATTGTGTTTGGTGGCGATATTTTAAATGGCTCATGAACGTAAAATTTAAGTTAATTATAGCCGTTTATACTCTTTATACGTTACTTAGGTACTGTGGATTTTAGTTACGATTATTTATATTTAAACCGTATATTTTTTGAAATTCATGTTGATAGTTCTTTAATAAAAATTTATGTTATGAATTATATTTCAGTCATCGGAGCCCAATAATAATACAAAGCAAGATGTCGTTGAACTAAACCCATAGTTTCCAGAGGGAGAATGTGGATCCGGAAAAGATGAAGTACCTATATTGGGTCAAACTCCAAAAAATAAATATATCGGGTCTTCGAATTACCAGTATTACCAGTATTACCAGTATTTCGATGAAAGTTTGTACAAATCATTTAAATTTATAATGGAAATATGAGGGTTTCGTTTTCGTACCCGATACCCGCCTCCTTAATCCATCCTTCAGGTTCCAAAACAATATACCTATGACCTAAAAGTAGTTGATATATCGGATATCCTGCATATACCAACTTAATTATTAAGGTCAAGTATGGTCAAGAAAAGTAACACCTTAAGTTACATACATCGCGTCTGTATTATGTATAAGTAAAAATCATACTACGATTATTTATTTGATCTGCAGGTTATTTTTGCGGAGCTGTGTATAAAGCATGGTTATTTATCAATTATTCATACTGTTTAAAGATATGGCGCAAACTGAAGAAAAAGGTTCGCAATCAGCAAATCGGATTTCACAACAGCCATGAAGGCGGCTGCTGGGTCGCGCTCTGCAGCTCGTCGTGAACAACAAAAGTACGCTTGGCGCCCGAGCTCGTGGCGCAGGCTGCGTTTAGTTGGGTGGTTTTAAAGCATATTGTTGAAGTTAGAGCCCACGGGTTATGATATTTTTTCACTATATTTATGAGGTTTCATGTTGTTACAATTTATGTTAGTAAATCACATTTCACATAGTGGAAGAAATATAACGCCGTGGACGCGAACTTCCGCGGCAAAGTATAAAAGTGCCCATTCAATTCAGATGATCGTCTACAATAGAGCAGAAATTACAGGCGTTTATTACCTAATTAAATTATTAATATATTTGTGATTGTAAACTTGTTTGGCTCAACTGTTTTTTACAATACAAATATTTGTTACATTGAGTATTTAATACATGTTATTATAATAAATACATTTTTTGTAATAAATACAGACTGGATTATTTATTATATATATTTTTATTTGTTTAAAATACTAGTTATTAGCCGTGTGGAGACGGTAGTAAGATTACATTTGTCACCACCCCAACTCTTCCCGTTGGTGTCGTAAGAGTCGGTTAAAGGATTGAAGTGTCATTGACTATTTATTTATGAATGGGTAGTAGTGTGAGTAGTGTGTCCACTATGATGGGATGCTGCCATCATAGTGGACACACTACGGACACTGCGGACACACCGATTGTTACAACTTCATTTTATATAACTCATCATTGATCATAGAGAACACCATCATTCATGTCATGTATTTTACTTCACTTTTGATTGTCAACGAATTAAATAAACATATTTTAACAAATTATGTAATTTATATCAGTGGCGACGAGGATTAAAAATCTTCAGAATGAACAGCGAACAATTTGACAAATTCCTTACACTGCAAGCTACACAACAAAAACAAATCTCGGACATACTACAATTACTGCTAACACAACAGCAAAACGCAGCAGCCGGAACTCCCACACCCAAGACAAACGGAACGGAGTCAACCAGCTCTACAAACAGCAACGGTAACCGGAACTATGTTTATAACGGTTTTAAAAGTGACAAGTTCAACCCGGAGGACACGGCAGTTGAAAACTTCATTGACTATTTCGAAACAAAATGCAAACTTTGGGGTGATGACGCTCGAGTTATACAAAAGGAACTCTTATTCACCTGTCTTTCACCGGAAACCTTTCACGACATAAAAGTTGCTCTAACACCAAATTTCGAAAACAGCACATACGCAGAGATCAAAACCAAACTACTCGACCTATACAGAATTAAACGCACAAGATACAGAGCATTAACGGACTTTTGGAACTGTGTAAGAAAAGACAACGAATCTATGGAACATTACGCCAACAGGCTGAAAGAGATAAGTAAAGATTGTGGTTATAGCAATGACATATTAGAACGACAACTACGTGATCGATTTGCAACCGGGCTTAATCACGAACAGCTGCAAATAGACCTAAAACAAAAATGGCCGGACCTTCAAGAAGTTCAAGACGGTAAGCTGAAAGAAGTAACTTTTTCTCAAATTTTTTGCGTTGCACAGTCGCGGGAAAGAGCAGAAAGTGATGCAGATATACACGTCAAAGTCAATAAGATTAAAAAACATCAGCGACCGGACCGTCACATGTCACCCCGCAAATTACAAACTCACCAATGTTTAAGATGCGGTGAACCTGAAAGACACCCTCTTAACCATTGTGCTGCCAAAGCACATACATGCAAACTCTGCAACACGCCAGGCCATTTTGAAGACTGCTGCATCAAATCAGGCAAAGCATGCTTACCTAACCGCATTTTCAAACATGGGACATATAACAAGAGAAACAAACTGCATAAACTTAGACACGACGGAGACAGTTCATCACAATCTTCAGACTCAGATGACAGCGGAGACGAAACCGATGTCGTATGTCAAATAAACAAAAAGAAAAGTAAGGACAGTAAGAAAATTGACGTTTTTATTAACGAAACCCCCTGCACGATGGACTGGGACCCTGGTTCACTATATTCAATTATCAGTACACGATTCTGGACACGTATCGGAGCACCTCCGCTTATAAAAGCTCCAGGTTTGCGAGCATATGGTTTTACGTCTTCTGTGTAATGATGCTCACGCCAGCCAGTTTTAATAAAGTCCGATATTTTCTTAAGTGTTTTATCTTTTCGTGTTTCATCTCGTATGACACTTTCAGACAACGCGATGTCGTTGACGCTATCAGTTTGCACGCTAAGTCGTTGATTGTACGTTCTAAACCACTTGTGGCTTTCAATGATAAATGCCTGCTTTATCTAGCCTGTGATGCTTCAGAAAAGGGAGTAGGAGCAGTCCTTTTTCACAAAAGGAATAATATTGAGCAGCCAATTGCTTTCGCATCGCGTAAACTCCGACCAGCAGAGTCAAAGTATTCTGTCATTGACCGCGAAGCGCTCGCAATATTTTTTGGGATCAGAAAATTTGACCAATACCTTCGCGGCACCAAATTTACATTAGTCACGGACCATAAGCCTCTGATACACATCCTAGGTTCAGAAAGAAACTTACCCAAAATTGCAAATAATCGTTTAGTACGATGGGCCTTAATAATTGGAAGCTATGATTATGACATTCAGTATACAAAGGGATGTAATAATTTGATCGCAGACTATTTATCAAGGATGCCAAATCCGGAAGAACTTCCTACTAAATCTGAACTTAAGGTTCACAAAATTGTAGCGCGCCTGCAAACTGATAGCGTCAACGACATCGCGTTGTCTGAAAGTGTCATACGAGATGAAACACGAAAAGATAAAACACTTAAGAAAATATCGGACTTTATTAAAACTGGCTGGCGTGAGCATCATTACACAGAAGACGTAAAACCATATGCTAGGAAGCATAGCGAATTATCAATAGAAAATAAGATAATCATGTGGCAAGGCCGCATTGTTGTTCCCGAAACTCTGAGAAAATCGACATTAAAATATCTACATCTTGGACATCCCGGCATTTCAGCAATGAGAGCATTGGCACGATTCTATGTTTGGTGGCCAAATATAGAGGAAGACATAGACACACATGTCAAGAGTTGCAACAAATGCCAGACGAATAGGCCAAATACTCCAGACCTTCCAATCTTCTCATGGTCTATGCCAGACCTGGCCTGGGAAAGAATTCATGTAGATTTTGCTGGACCATTTGAAGGCACATATTGGTTAGTTCTCTCCGATGCCTTCTCCAAATGGATTGAGATCAAGCCGATGACCAAAATGACTACAGCTAAGCTTTGTGATGAACTGGACACCATATTTACTACCTTTGGCCTGCCTCAATTTTTAGTATCTGATAATGGTCCCCAATTTATTTCTAAGGAATTCCAAGATTACTGTGGAATGAAGGGCATTAAGCATATCAAATCGTCTCCTTACCATCCACGGACGAATGGATTAGATGAACGGCTCGTTAGAACTTTCAAGACCAGAATGTCGTCCAGCACACTACCCCTTAAAAAACGGCTGGAACATTTCCTGTTTGCATATCGCATCACTCCCCATAACAGCACGGGCAAATCCCCGAGCCAGTTAATGTTTGGAAGGCAACTACATTGTGTGCTTGACAATGTCCGACCAAGTGCCAGACGTCTGTTACAATACAAACAAATACAAGCAAACATCAATTCCAATGAGCAGACGCCAAACCACAGACCAGGTGACACTGTCTATGTGCGAAGCAGGGAACAGCCGCGATGGGAACCTGCTACTATTTCGCGACGTACTAATAGATACTCTTATGTCATTAAAACGCCAGTGGGAGTGGAGAAGCGGTATCACGCAGACCACATACGACCCCGCCTTCCTGATCCAGAAGAAAGCCCTGACAGAGATTTACAAACATCTATGGTCCCAGTCGCTTCCTCCACGCCAGTACTGGAAGCTAACCCGAACATATTTGCAACGCCATCTTCAGGACCGAGAGTTGTAACTGAACCAGTTACAGAAGCTACTCCAACTGTTTCACCGCACAATGAGTTTGGCATGGCCACAGCAGTGACACCCATGGCTCCGCGGCGAAGCCATCGTACTGTTAAACCACCTCGGCGACTGATCGAAGAAATGGATGTTTAATTCTTTTAGGGCGGACGAATGTTACAACCTCATTTTATATAACTCATCATTGATCATAGAGAACACCATCATTAATGTCATGTCATGTATTTTACTTCACTTTTGATTGTCAACGAATTAAATAAACATATTTTAACAAATTATGTAATTTATATCACCGATTATGGGTATATATTAACCTCCTAATGCGTCCATGCGCATAGGCTAAGGAAAGGACATTGCCCATGCTGCCATGAAATAATAGAGGCTGATCTACCTTTTCCTATATAGATTATGTGTACAAATGCCGCTTTTCTTAATTATATTGTACTTGTAAAATATAGCTGCGTAATTGTACGGTATACTACACAGAACATCGCTATCACAATTAATACTATTAGGCATCTTGCCCTTAGATACTTCTATTCAATAGCTATTAGCATTACAACCGCTACTTTTGATAATATTACTAACATTTGATTCTCTATTGAACCTCCATGGGTCTTCAGACCTTACGGTATCGACTCTAGGGTCGGTAATTAAACGAAGTTTGTTAATATTAAAACATTAAATAATGCCTTAGAACGCATGTACTAAAACAGATTATTCATAACTACCAATACATAGCTCATAGCTACAATAATAATTCGACTGAACGCCTAAATTTGCAATCCGTAACGAACTTTATGTATTTCTCGACTTTCTCGCCACCTTCACACCTCGAAGACAATTTGTCGCATTTTGACATTAAAACGCAATGTATTTTATCGCTCAAGGTACACTTGTGGTACGAATTTTGAGGATATCTCGCGTGGGACTTTCAAGTGAAATAATTATGTCGCTTTGATAGATCATCGCGAGTCAGCGTTATCTCGCGCGCATGTTGTGCTACCAATTCGTGACATAGCTCGAGAAAACTCTATGTCGCAGTTTTTGTCGTCCCGCGCCCATGATGTGCTTACCGTGCAGACAAAAACGCGTCTTAAGCGGGAAAGCGTATTATGCGGAAAGAAGACCTTGCATTGTTTTTGTTAAATTTTTACTTTTGCAGTGAAATGTTAGATATGAAATATTTTTCTTATGCGTATATGTATATTCTTAAAACTAATTCGGGTGCACAGATAAAGAATATAAATAAATTAAACAAATTGTACTAAGGTTGCACATGCAGGGTCGCGTTTTATAAAATTACAATTTACAATTTCGCTGTTTGCCTCTCTTTCTAGCCAATATGTGCGTGCGTTAGAGAGGCAAACAGCGAAATTGTAAATTGTAACTTTATAAAACGCGACCCAGGTGTACGCGAAGGAATTATGAACTTTACCGGTCGCTTGGCCAGTGCAACAAAGTTACCTACAAAGGAGGAGCGATCGGTAGAATTATTTTATCCTGTCTAATTTTCAATCGGTATGGTAACATTATAGCCTTCCTGCTTGCATCTATAGGTAAATAATGCCATACGTTAATGTAATTTGGGTTACAAATAGCGTATTAAACGGGATGATGAATCGTATTAACCGTACAAAAATGTAGGAAAATATGACTAAACTTGCAGGTACCGGCATAAAATGGCGTATTATGCGGGAAATCGTATTAAACGTGATCGTATTAAGCGGGTTTTACTGTAATTTGAGTAAAATTGTGTTTTTTGCTAGCAACACTATTGGGGCTTGTCATTTTGACGTCTTCGAATTTGACACTGACAGTTTTCGGTTTATCAGAAGGCAGGGAAGGCAGGGTGACCGCATCTTATCATTTATATTATAACCTATTTTCACAATCTCCCGAGTGTTTTTATCAGTCTTGCAAACTGCATACTACGTTTAATTGGACAAAACAAACAGTTTGAAAAACAGTCTTCACAACACAGGTACGTTTGCCACGTTTCACACCATTTCTAATGTGAAAAAGTAGGTTGCAAAGTGTTGCATCAACTAAAGTATTTTTATGTGGATATTAAGTAATTATATTTTATTAACCTTGGTGTATTATTTTGAGTGAAATTAGCTGCAGCCACGTTAACCGGCTAATAAATAAGCTTATCAACGTTAATAAACGCTACTTTACTGTCATTGAATACGTGTAAAGTGCGTTTAAAGTAGGTACATAATGTTTAAAGTATCTTTGT
>JALPQI010010628.1:0-31193 GCA_025490895.1 Thaumatotibia leucotreta
CAAAATGTTTGTACCTGTACCTACGAAAGTGTCCTTTTTGTTACCATAAACTTAAGAAAACCTGATTAGCAAAAAAGGAAAATTCCATAAAAACTACTTTTCTGTTTTCATGAGTGAAAATAGGTACAACACCGACTCACTTTACTATACTACGAGCATAACGGCGTCCTTTCGGTCAGACCTGTCACTTGTATGTTAACCTTAACTACCCAGTACCCACATTACCGGCACATTGGCCGTGTGGTGACGACAGAAAGAATACATTTGTCACCACCCCAACTCCTCCTGCGGGTGTCGTAGGAGTCGACTAAGGGATTGAAGTGTCACTGACCATACTTGATTAAAGATTGATGATGGGCAGCAGCGTCATCATAGTGAACACATTACTGCGATCGCCAATACGCTTGCCCAGCGTGGCGATTATGGGCATTTGCCTCCTAATGCGTCTACAGGGTGTTCATTTCGATTTGCGATAAATTAGACAGGTTACTTGGGCCATTAATAGAAGTTGTCTGGTATATCGGCTTTTGGAAAATTCGATAAAAAATATTTTTTTTGGTTTTCATACATAATAAATGAAATGGTAAGTGTGAGAGAACCTTAAGAATAAAATAAAAGTCAATCTCAGGTGACTGACGGCTCATGTCAAAATAAGTAACATTAGAATGTAATAAAGGTTGCAATACACATGTTCAGTGATTAAACTTATTTTTTTAATAACTCAATAACGGTAAGAGTTCAAACACTAGTTTCTTAGAGAAATTAATTATATTTGACCTAAATAAGCTTCCCTTAAAGTTATAGCATATGAAGAAAAACACGCTGTATACGCATAGTTAATATGAGAGGCCTACGTCCAGCAGTGGACTATCATAGGCTGATGATGATGATGACCCACATTAATCTTACTATACCCACATAGAATTTAATATTGATGAATTCTAATTAAAATAATCATAAATATAAATCTTAGTCATTTAGGGATGCTAATATGAGTATCTATCTTAACATTTTAATATCGATCTCCGTAATCGAAGTAACCCCAATCACAGCGAGGGACGGACAGTGTTATTATTGGAAGTCCCATAGGACTAAAAGGCTAGGAAAACGTGATACAGAAAGGTATGTTATGAATGTTATAATGTATTTATATCCTTACTGGAAAACACGTTAAAATTGATTTAGACAATAAGGCCCATGAGGCATGAATATAATGCATATATAAATTATTATTATTATTTGTAAGTTCTTACTTAATTTGTAGGGACATATACATTTCTGGGAATAAGATAGTGATATTCACCTCTTATGGTAGGTAGGTATTCTGTTTCTACTACGTACTTGCATAAAAACGCACAGACATAATTCCGGCCTAGGGATGACTGGGTAAGGATTATTTTGTTTTCATATTTTGCCTGTAATTGAATTACTATTATTTTACTGTTATTCTGAATATTAATGATGATCAAAACAAACCTATACAATGAGCGTTGCGTCGTCTGATCAGGCGTAGTAAATCTTTCGCGGTTCACGCAGTGCAGTTGTGGAATAAGTTGCCACTGCCTCTTAGGCCTTGGTCGTTTTCACCCGCCGGCCGCAGCCGACAACGTCCAGTCGGCCGCAGCGTGTGAATGGTGTATTCGGGAATGTTCGGGAGTGGTCGTTTTCGCCCGCCGCGTGCGGCGTCCCCGCGCCGCCCGTTACTGCCGCCCGCTGGCCGCCGCGTCTCTAGTCATTTTGGAGCATTGCGGCGTGTGGACGCTCGGATCACCAAAATCATTTTTCTCTCTCGCCATGCCCATGGCAAATCTTCCTTCAACAGCCTCTCAACACCGTCCCCAAATGACGGTGCAACGACCGTCCCACCCTTGTGGGATGCGACCCGGCCACAGCTGCAGTAGCGGAAACGCGGGAGCAGCCACACATACTCCAGGAGGAGTATCGTTTGTATATTCAGTTCAATATGGATAAATTTACAAAGGAAAGTGACGAGTTTTTGATTGAATTAGTTAAAATTGTCGAAAATTCCGCTCGTGATAGTCGAAAACATTCCACAAGTTTTAGTTCAAAACGACCATAATACCCAGTTCACACGCTGGCCGCGGCTGCCGGCGTCTGTTGTCGGCCGCACGCGGCGGGCGGCGGCTGGTCAAAACGACCGAGGCCAAAGTAAGTAAGTAAGTAAACACTTTATTGTACACGCAAAACATATAAATCACAATTGTAACAAAATAATAGCAATGTACAAAGGCGAACTTATCCCTGCCAGGGACCTTTGATCAATTGAGAGGAAAAGACAAACCAGCACTATGCAAAAAGCAAACGAAAATATATACAGTGTGTAAGTCTAATACGGGCGATCAATGAAACCAGGCATGGGATTCATTAGTGTAATCGTGGATTGCAAGGTTTCTTTAAAATTACTCTTAATTATGACCCCTAAGAATTTTTTTAAGATTATCGGAGCAGCAATGTAGGTGCGAACATTTGTTATTGTTGATATGTCAGTTATGTCATCTGCTTTTGAAATTAGCTGTCATCGAGTCTTTAACTCGCGTATGTTGCTCTACATTGCGCGCCGAATTATTTTGTATGGAAAATTTTGTTGCTCTAATTTTAAGTAAAAGTTATTTAAATGTACTTATTATGTCGTAAACTAACACCCGTTAAGAGCTTCGCCCGTATTAGACTTACACCCTGTATATGTACACCAAATATATATAAAGATATATATATAAAATAAATACCAAAATACACGTACATAAATACATAATAACAATACGAAGTACTCAACCAGAAAACAAGTCGTTCGATAGCCACAACTTATATAAATTTCTTTTGAGTGATGCTACCGACTGACACTGTCTATTGATACATTCGACGCTGCGTTCGTCAACGAGCTCGACGTCGAGACAGCCTTGTCTAAAATCCTAGCTGTTTTATTTGACATTAGGAATCGAGGCTAAGAGCGAGGTTGTGGGCGAGTTCGTCGCTGTTTTTCGCATAAAGTTAGAATCCGCGCTAGCGCTTAATAGAGAAAGGAAGCGTGTGAAAGGGAAGCCACCAGTCATATGACTATTACACGAGTGCAAAAGAGATAGAAAACAATCCCAAAAGCGTACCCACTTTCGAAGTGACATATCAGCCGTATCAGCCTTCTCGACGGAGACTGTTATTTAAAAGTTATTTTATATTTAATTCTAGTAAGAAGTAAATTTACACAAGTAATTAAATCGATATGGTATCGTGTAGTATAAAGGATTGCCCTTGTCGGAATGTGTGTACACCCCACATTGTCTATAGCTAGTTAATCTATGATACTCTATGACTTTTTACTTATAACTGTCATCTGTCACTTCCGTCTAGACCCTACAACTGGCAAACATGGCTTAATTATATATTTAATAATAATCCACATTAATCATTAAGTTTTACATCTATAATGTGACAACTGCTTCTGTTCTTATTATGTGATATAATAAAGAAGGAAACTACGGCTGGATTTGTGCGGTTTTATTTGCAATTCATCTTTACATGTAAGTACCTCTAATCCCGTGGGACGTGTGCCGTTGCGCAGTTGCTCTACAACATGTTATAGTGTGCCCAGAATAGGCAATTAAGCCCAGAATCAAAAAGAAAAAGCCCTGACCGCGCGATTGTGAGAACACGAAGAAACTGCACATCATATAAACGGCAAATCCAGCCAAAAACATAACCTCATCATGTCGGCCAAGTTACATGAAACGAATATTCCCATAGAAAAATTGGAAGGTATAAACAATTACGTGAATTGGAAATTTGCTATGCAAATGCTCCTCACTCTGGAAGGAATCTGGAATTGTGTCGATGGTACCAACACGGATGCCACGTGTGACGGACGTGCCCTGGCTCGCATCTGCCTCGCCATAAAGCCCAACTTATACCAATATGTTCGTGACGCCAAGACCGCAAAAGACGCGTGGGAGAAGCTCGCGGACACTTTTGAATCAAAAGGACTGTATAGGAAGGTACTTTTAATACGACAGCTTCATAAAATTGAGTACAAACAATATAGCGGAATGTCGGAATACATCGAGGCGGTGATGCGGCTGGTCCAGCAGCTCGAAGATATTGGAAAAACCATTGCAGACGACGAAGTCGCCGAAATACTGCTGAGTGGCCTGTCACAAGAATTTGATGCACTAGTATCCGGCCTGGAGACTGCGGGGCTAACAAGCAAGTTAACCAGCGAGCTTGTACGGACTCGTCTACTTCAGGAGGAGCATAGGCGAAGCAGCCATGAGGACACTACGGCTTACCATGTTAATAAGAAGAAGACTACCTTATTTTGTAGCTATTGCAAGCGAAGTGGACACACCATAAAGAAATGTTTCAAGAAGAAGCGGGAGGAGCCTAAGGATAAGCACACAATGTTTGCCTCTGCCAACGCAGCCTGCAGCCAGGACTCCCAGGACTTTATTTTGGACTCTGGATGTACTTCGCATATGAGCTCTGATAAGGACTTATTCAGGGAAACCCAAGGTAAACATACAACTGTTTTCATTGCTAACGGTCATAAACTTGTTAGTAAACATAGTGGTACAATCCCTTTAACTTCTAATGTAAGCCTAAATAATGTTCTTTATGTGCCAGACCTTACCAATAATTTATTATCAGTGTCAAAAATTACTGATAGGGAATATACTGTCATATTTACAAAGGATCAATGTCAAGTTTTTAAAGACTGTGAAATCACAGGTAACCAGGTTTTGACAGCTAGGAAAATTGATGGGTTGTATAAAGTGAAGGTGCAAGCGCGTCCTGTCTTTAAGGAGGAGCCTCTCAAGCCCATGCACAGGCAAGGGACAGAGAAGGCTCATGCAGCGTCTAATGCGTCCATGCAAACGTGGCATTCACGTTTGGGCCATTTATCAGAGAAAGGTATGCGTACACTGGGTGATGGGTTACACTGCATGAATTTTCGTTTTCAGGAACAGAACACGCATGGTAAGTGTGTGTCATGCCTGACTGGGATGATGCCTAAAGCACCGTTTCCTGTCAGCACCAGCCGTGCTACCCAACCAAACCAGCTCATCCACTCTGATGTCATCGGTCCGATGCAAGTTCGCTCATGGGGCAACGCACGCTACTTGCTAACCTTCACGGACGACTATTCAAGGAAAACATGGGGATACCTGATGAAAAATAAATCTGAGGTGAGTGCCCATTTTATTAATTTTCAAAACTTAGTTGAAAAACAGAAAGGTATGCCAATTAAAGTGCTTCGGACAGATAATGGTACTGAGTATGTCAATCATACACTCAGTAATTACCTTCAGAAGCACGGTATTATTCACCAGACCACTGTCCCCTACTCTAGCCAGCAAAATGGTAGATCAGAGATTGCGGGGAAAATCATTTTTAATAAGGCAAGGGCCATGCTACATGAGTCTGGCCTATGTAATCGCTACTGGGGAGAAAGCGTAATGTGCGCTATTTACTTGAAAAATAGATCTCCTACCAGAGCCTTAGCGGGTCAGATTCCTGAGCGCTTGTGGTCTGATTCTGAAATAGATGTCAGCCATTTACGCGTTTTCGGCTGTCTTGCTTATTCTTTGATTCCTAGTCAAAAGCGTCGTAAGCTAGACCCAAAAGCGAAAGCTTACATTTTTGTGGGATATGGTGAACATTGCAAAGGCTACCGTTTAAGTGATCCTTCAAATCCTTCTAAGGTCATACTTTCAAGGACAGTAACGTTTATAGAGGATAAGTTTCCTGGAAGATTTGACAGTTGTAAGCCAAGTTGTGGGAATGATTTTTATTTTTACAATGATGACATGATTATTGGCAATAAAAATAATTTAAAGTCAGATGACTCTAGTCAATCAATTTTAAATAATTTAAATTCAAATGAATCTAGTCATGAAAATATTTTAAATAATGAATTAATTGTAATTGATGATGAATTGAATTTAAATAATGAAGTCAATATTAATAATCAACAAGATGAATGTGACAAATCTGAGAAATCTAGCTCAACTAGCCCTCGTCTCATTTCAGATGCGGAATCGGTGACACCACCGGCTTGGTCTCCGTTGAGTGACCACTATTGTACTGGCGATGAAGGTGATGGTGACGCGAATGGTGATGAAGATTATGTGCCATCGGGCACTGAGTCTTCGCTTCCTCCGTCATCACTTGATAGTAATGATAAAGGTAATGAAGCAGGTGTTCCGCTGGACACTGGATCTTCTGTGCCGGAGTCTACTTCACCTGATATGGAGTCGATGTCGTCGGCTGTTCCCGACACATTTAACTCACGCGCTGTACGTAAAAATAGAGGTACCGTTCCTAGCAGATTTAATGATTATGATTTGTCCATGTTATCTACAATGTCTGACGGGTCATTGGATGAACCCTCATCATATGAGGAAGCTGTTAACTCTCCAGAAAAGGATAGCTGGTACGAGGCAATGCAATGTGAGTATAACTCTATGATCAAAAATAATGTTTGGACATTAGTCGATCGACCCAAGAATGAAAACATTGTAAAATGCAAATGGGTATTTAAAAAGAAATTAGACTCTTCTGGTAATAATTCTAAATTCAAGGCAAGACTGGTTGCTCGTGGCTTTAGTCAGAAAGAAGGTATAGACTACACTGATACTTTTTCACCAGTGGTAAGACACAGCACGTTAAGAATATTATTTTCTTTAGCAACAGAATTAGAACTTGAAATTGATCATATAGATGTTACTACAGCATTCTTAAATGGAGAATTAAATGAAAAGATTTTTATGGAACAACCAATAGGTTTTAAAAATAATGACAAAGTTTGTTTATTAAATAAGAGTATTTATGGATTGAAACAGGCAAGTAGAATGTGGAACGCTAGAATTCATTCTGTTTTGTCAAAGAATGGTTATATCCAAAGCCAATGTGAGCCTTGCATTTACACTAAGAAGACTAAAACAGAACATGTAATTATAGCTTTGTATGTTGACGACTTTTATATCTTTCACAATAACTGCATTAAAAATGTTTTGAAATTGTTACAAGATAATTTTGAAGTTCGCCATTTAGGAAAATTGAGAAATTGTTTAGGAATGAATGTTCATAGACAAAATGGCATAACTACATTAGATCAGTCCACATACATAAAGCGATTATTAGAAAAATTTAATATGTCAGATTGTAAAGCGGTTTCCACACCACTACAAGTTAATACAAAATTTATTAAGTCTGATAAGACTTGTTTAAGCGATGCTGCTTATAATTATAGGCAATTATTAGGCAGTTTGATGTATTTAAGTGTATGTACAAGACCTGATATATCATTTGCTTGCAGCCAGCTAAGCATGTTTTCTAATTGTTTTGATGAAAATCATTGGCGCGCTGCAAAACGTGTTTTGCGTTATTTATCAGGTACAGTCAACTACAGACTGTACTTTACTAAAAGCAATAGTTTTGACATCAATGCTTACACAGACGCAGACTGGGCAAACGATATATCTGACCGTAGATCTTACACTGGGTTTGTCATAAAGATAGGCAATAATGTTGTCAACTGGGAGGCCAGAAAGCAACGATGCGTAGCTCTTTCAAGTTGTGAATCTGAGTATATTGCTATTGCTGACGTATGCAAAGACATTTGCTTTGTTAAAAATTTCATTATTGAAATTCTAAACAAAATTTGTAATGTAATTGTTTACAATGATAGTCAAAGCGCACAAAAGTTGCTTCTTATAAAAGATCACTCTCATAAAAGAACCAAACACATAGACTTAAGATACCACTTTGTCAAAGACTTGGTTCAAAACAAATACCTAAGTGTTAAGTATTTGCAAACGGATCGCATGATAGCAGATGTACTTACAAAGCCATTATGCGCTGAAAAACATAACACCTTTGTTAGAGCCTTAAATCTCAAACCAACTGTACTGTAATGTTAATGTTATGTAAAATAATTATTTATTGAATGCCTATATGTAATGCTAATGCTCTATTTGCCTTATTTCAACATTTTATTTTATAGCATGATGTATTTTGAATGTTTATGCATGCTATTATGCTCTATCATAATAGGCCATTGCTCTTTATGTTTGTATAGAGCCGTGTTTGTCATTATTAAGGATATAATCCAATGTGCAGTGTAAGGAGGAGTGTCGGAATGTGTGTACACCCCACATTGTCTATAGCTAGTTAATCTATGATACTCTATGACTTTTTACTTATAACTGTCATCTGTCACTTCCGTCTAGACCCTACAACTGGCAAACATGGCTTAATTATATATTTAATAATAATCCACATTAATCATTAAGTTTTACATCTATAATGTGACAACTGCTTCTGTTCTTATTATGTGATATAATAAAGAAGGAAACTACGGCTGGATTTGTGCGGTTTTATTTGCAATTCATCTTTACATGTAAGTACCTCTAATCCCGTGGGACGTGTGCCGTTGCGCAGTTGCTCTACAACAGCCCTGTTACCCACCGAAGAAATGACGGCAAACACTCGTTTCACAGGTAAATATGATTTTCCGGTTGATAGTTCGTGTAAGTTCGGTAGATAAATCGTGTAAGTTATCACTTTCTAGCATTCATTGTTACTTGTCCTATCACTGTGCGGTAATAATTTATCACAATAGTTAATATTAAAGGATATTTTGTGTAAAAATATAAATTGTCACGCTACGCTAGAGCTTGACTAAATGTTGAACTATTAATATCGATATTCGCTCAATAAACATACCTAATCAGTCTATTACATTACAATGTCGTCATAGTCCCATTTTAAATACGAATGTGTATTTAACAAACTTGAAGGACCTCACTATGATTTGTGAGATTTTTTTGATAATATACGATTTTTATTATTTCTGTTCAATTTAAGTGATATGCCAGATAATAAGTTCACACACGTTTGCAATTTGTAATTCGACACCCTCAATTCACATTGTAATATAAAACTTATAGCATAAAACGAAGATAAAACATACCATGTTGTCGATAAAACAGTCAAACATCGATAGATAATTGCTCTGTTGTAATAGGCAACCCTATTCCTGACCACACATAGACAAATTTACGCACACACTTGCGCTTCTTTTTTGGTTACGCTTTTAATCGTTGTCGGTCGTTCTTTGTCATCTTAGTTCTGTGATGAAAATATACGTAGTTAAACTTTGGTAAGCGATACATTAAATACTTTCTACCTATATTGAAGCCGTTCTGCATTCAATGATGGCTTAACGTGCATCTACAATAGGCGATTTAATACTCGTACTGGCTGCTTTGCCTGCTTTCACATGCATAAAAAGGTTCGTTATATTGGCAATGGAAATTCTAATAGCGCTTTGGAAAGCAATATCGATAGCTCTGTGTTGTAAGAGCGTCTACTTAGTGAATTATTGCTTATGGCAACAAATGAATATTACCAATCGTACGGACTAGCATTATGCAGTAATTTTTATTGATCGACATGGCAAATCGACGAGATTCATTTTTGAAATTCGCTCATATTCTGCTGGTCAGACATCACAAAAGGGAGGAATAAATAATAAAATAAACTAATCACACTAAGTGCTAAAAATTAAACATAGGTACTAGGTACATATTTTCTTACCGTTATTTGTCAGCAGCAGGTTGTAGCCAATAAATTGATATTTAAGCTAATGTCGAAATGACTGTACGAAAGGGATACATGGAAAGTAAATTTTAATATCTATCTTAGTGCTTCTGTTTCTTTCACGTTGGAACGCCTCGCCTTTTGAGCTGTACGACGTAAACTTCGTCTGTAAAAGCAGAAGAAAGCTTATAAATACAATGGAGATTACCTACCTAAAAGCATTCAATATTAATCGATCACTCCTTTCACGCATGTAAACTAACATGATATTTGCATCACAGGTCCGGCATTTATTTTATATGCGTCGGACCCTGCCCCTTGTAGATAGATGAAGCAATCAGTCCGACCCTGGCGGGTTGCTGACGCGCATTTTAGAGCAAGGTCCTACCCGGCTAGGGAATTTATTGATAACATGCTGTAAATCTGTTCGACTTGTTTACTTAATGTGTGTTCGAGCGTGCTAACCCTTTTCGTGAGAAAATAGCGCTTTGTTAAAGTATTCCTTCTAAATATTAAAGAGTTTATAGCTGATTCAAAATTATGAAATATCAGAACGAATTATGAATTAAGCTCCATACATTCCATCAGTATTTTTTCATAAGAAAAATGTTATATGGAAAACTACACGATGCCTACCATAGGGTCAGCATGGGGACTTGTAGGAGTTGTAGGTATAACACATTCTCCCATGTAAAAGCAAAAGTGCTCGTAAATATTAGTAACAGTTGCAATATTTTTTTTATAGTCAGCTATGATAAGTTAAGATACATTCATCAATTATAGACGATTACGAAATTACTAGGGACCCGCTAGGCTTCGCACACGACTTTGCTTGAACCAGTATCTATTGAAAAAAAAAACGATTCGAAATCCGTTGCGTAGTTTGAAAGATTAAAGCATAATATTTTGACGGATAGACAGCGATAGCGACTTTGTTGTATAGGCACTATAATATATTGAATGAAATGAAATTAATTTATTCCAGACTCAGTCCATATTACAATTCCAAATTATATAAAAAAGTACCTATTCATAAATTAAATTAAAATCAATAATAATACTAATCAATATAGAATATAAAAATTAATTAATTAAAAATAAATAAATTAAATTTTAAATTAAATTTGCATTTAATTAAATTGATTATTTGCAGTACCTTTATGCATTTCTAATGCGTGTGCTATGTGTATAGCATAGGTGCATATCGAACAGTATACATCTTTGTATAAACTTACCAATATGTTCAGTCGCTAAACCATTCACCATTCACTTAACCACATTGCAATATCCCTTATTGGCGGAATCCGTAATAGTTGTTAGCTTTTAGCAACAGAACTTAACCGTCAATTGCGCACGTAACAACAAAGCTTTGTTTTTCCGTATCACGCACCACACGTAAAGAGTGCAGACGCTCCCGTGCTGTAAAAATATCATCGGAAGTAGGGCGTTGCAGCGGTCTATTCACAAAACAAATTGCCTCAACGGCTCTCTCATCCCTGATACAACTGGACCTCTAGATTCACAACAGCTGCACATGATTCCATATCACTTATATTGGTTTCATTTAAACATTGCTTGGGGTGAACATTGTAAAGAACGACCGAGCTCTGCGGGATGCCGGCGTCAATTGCTGAATCCTTTCCTCTTCCGGCTCGCTTCAGGCGACTACCGGTTTAGAACTGCTACAAGCTTGAGTAAGAAATGTCAATTATGAGTGAAAAACGAATACTGCGAGCGAGAACTATACAAAACGGCATAAAACGTTCACAGTGGCCACAAAAAAGTAGTTGAACGATTTGAGGGGTCAATTTAGTTTATGATATCTTGCCTCATTTAAGCAGTGTTGTGTCACATTTAAATAAAAAAGTAACCATTAGGTTCCTAAAATGTACATAGCTAACAGTTAACAGAGCCGTGATGAACAGGTACCGATGGAAACAAGGCGGGGAACATCTGCGTCCACCAGGCAGACAGAGGTAAGAAACCTAAATGGAATTTGTCAGCCTCTGTAGCCTAGTTGGTAGTGACCCTGCCTACGAAGCTGGAGGTTCCGGGTTCGAATCCCGGCGAGGGCATTCTTTGTGTATTTATTTATCACAAATGTTTGTTCCTTGGTCATGGCTGTGTATGTATCTAAGTATCTATACGTATCTATCTATTATATATATTGTCGCCTGGTACCCACAACACAAGCCTTAATTGAGCTTACCGTGGGACTAGGTTGATTTGTGTAAGATGTCCCAAGATATTTATTTATTTATTTATTCATCAAACGAAGGTACTTCCTATATTATTGAGTTACCGACAATACTGCGTTTTGTATTTCCTCAAACTACACGCAAGCCACATAAAATCCACTACTAGGAAAGTAAAGTTGCTAAGCCAAGATTTCCTATTTCCATAGCGTGTGCGGCGGAACTTATAATAACTCTACTGCTTAGAACCTTGTCGGCGTTGAACTGAAAATAAGATCGTTCACAGCAAATATTTATGGCTGTGCAATAAATTTAAGTTAAGTCTTTGGAATTATGAGTCTTCGGGCATTTTTATTGTTACTCTGAATTTAAACGCAGATTAGAGCATGATTGAAGTTACCTTTCCCTGAATTACTGAAAAAGTTATGTCTTGGACTCAAATTATTTTCTTTTCAACCATGCTAGCTTGCAATCCGGGCTTGGATTCTACTGCCGACAATGCCATTCAAATCCAATTAAACATTAATAAAATTCAGTTATAAATATTGGATGTCATATACGAAATATGCATATGCAATCCCTTACAAGGCTAGGCGCCTTTAGCATATACCCGAGGAAATTTACTGGTGGTTGCTAAGACCGAGTGGCCGAGCGGTGCAGGCATCAGCCGCGAAAGCTGAGCACGTTCGTTGGTGATCTTGGTCGTTTTTTCTTTGGTACTATCATGCTATGTGACATCAAATATTTATATTTTTTATAGTATTATGTAGTGTGACTACATATTAAGTAATAAATAATATGATTTGGGTTTTCAGAATCACTTCAGTAAAATTCAGTTTAAATATTATTTTTAAGTTACAGGAAATGAAATCCAATTTACACATAATATGTGTAAAAAATACAATGAAACTGTCTTTGCCTAGGCAGATTTTCCATACGAGTTAGTATTAGGAAAGTTTATTTAAAATAAGGTAAGAGGAAACTTACTAAATGTTAAAGTTGTGCTAAGAAGTAGGGGCGGCTCGGGTAGGCAGCGTAGCGACGCGCCTATTCGAGGCCCCCAGAACTCGCTTTTAAGCCATTACTTACTACCTTGTTTCCGATTTGTTTTTTACGACGAAAAAACGGCGAAACACAAGTGGGGACCAACTTTCGGGCAATCAGCAGGGCACAACTTCGAGAAGGGTTAAATCAAATAGACAGATTCATCAGTCCGTTCCGGTTTTATGAAGACTTATTTCAGACTTACCTTCAAGTTGAAATTAGATTTAATCTGGCTCGAAGCTTTAGGATTGAATTTTGTAAACAATTTCGAATACCTCTACAACTTCCAGGCTTTGTTGAAATACCATTGGGAACCCGGCTACCCGTTGTTTAGAAATTCCTTTGAACTGGATTCGTAAATGAGCCGGAGTTTTGCACATGTTGTGGACTCGTTCAATTGGCAAGGTAATGTTTGTTTAATTGAGTTCTTTGTTTCTGCGTTGTCCATATTTTGTTGAAATAATGTTGACCGTTTCTGAGCACCTGATCATTTCCTTCAGCAAAAGAGTTAATTAGATGTAAGGATTGTGAGGGTACAAAGCAACTGCGAAGGACATTTCCTTCGCAGGTGCTCGGAAATGGTCAACATTATTTCACAGTTTGAATAATGTTACGAAATGAGATCAATCTTCTTGAATCTTACACCAAACAAATGTACTTAATAAAATTTTGGTGTGACCAAAATAAAATTGTTAATACTTATTAGTGTTATTTTCCTGTCATACCTTAAATAGCTTCATTCTTTGAGAACCGATGTACATTATATAGGTACTTTAAAAAAATGTACCTATGAAGATTTACCCGTGTTCTCCGCTTTGAATTGCTCGACCTGTATATTGTTATGATATTATACAAGTCATCTCCCGAATGTTTTCGTACGGAGGTGCGAGTAGCAGAGGCCGCAACAGCACTCCGCGTAGGGCTATGTCGCCACAACAATAGCCTGGGACCGGATATGTGTTCCCTTTGTATGAAGGCTTTTAACTCTCGCCGTTGATCCCGAGTCCCGTCTGGAAAAAGAATATATCGGTGTTTAGTTTCTAAAATCGCGTCAATATTCGGTTCTAAACTAGCGATGAAATAATAAGGCAATCGAAACTATCTAATTACGAATTATTGGCTTTGGGAAATAGGATTGCTTGAGAAAATAAGTTTATGTAGGTATATTATTTGTTGGTTTTACAAGCGCTACGGGGTGAAAGCGCGGTGATTCACGTCACTATTCGCGGCAGGATCGGCAGGTAGAAGGCTCTTTGTGCGCGGCCCTCGATGTAGGACACGCTCTTTTTCTTTCATTGTCCAGATTCCTGGCTGGATAGGAAATGGATGACGTGTGCCGAATATACCGTGATATGTTATGAAAGAAATATATGTACTTACAAATATTGAGTAGAAATTTCGCGAGTTCTTATTTAGTTGCTCACTTTCTGTCCTTTGTCAGACAAGTACAATCGTGCCTCTAATTGGTTTGTTCTGTTCGCTGCTCGGATAACTAGGATGTGTCTAATCGCTTTGTCGCACTTCAGTAGCTTCAATTTAGGTGCCAAGCTGTCGGTTGTACGAGTACTATCTATGTTCCTTTTTCGATGCTCGACAAAATCAAATGATTAAAAAAGAAGAGTATTTTCCATTGAGTGTACACAAATATTACGTTTTCACGGTATTAAGAAATAAACGAATTCGAATACATAAAGTAAGTATATCAAAGAAAATGTAAATTAAATGTTAATGTAGATGGAAAATGTGTAGGTACTTACTTTTCGTAAGGATCTCAAAAGCTAACTAGGTTATGATTCGGTATTAAATGTGGATGAGAGCCCAAACAAGTAGTCAACGCGAACAGGTGGGGTCCAATTATCCGTGGAAATCCTTTCGGTTGGAGTGTTTCGATCAAATGGCAGAATCGGGGAGCAGATATTTATGTGTAGGGTCGGGTGGGGAATTAAGCCAACATTTTTTCTGAGTGGGCAGTAAACTGCTCTTATTCATATAATATTGGAGTGTCGTATATTTTACGATCCATCCGGATCGAGGGTTCCTTCTAGAGTACCTACCTAATAGACCAGGATCCTACTAGAGTCGACAAGATTACCCACTAAATACCAGTTTGACAGTAGGTACATGTAATGTAATGTTAAAATATTGATGATGACAGACGTAAAAGTTATCTTATCACTGTTATCTGTTTGATTTTATGTCAATGACGCAAACATTTCATTAAGAGTAAAATCAAAATGGTAGTACAAGTACAAGACACTTAAAGATTAACCTAGAAAATTTTTTGAACAACATTTTCTGAAAAGCTAGCTTTGAAAAGGTAAAAATATGGGCCATAGACATGTTGACCAAAATATAGCGTAGAGTTGTTTTTATTGTTTTTCTACTCCCGTACTTTTACTTGTCATTTATAGGGTCGTGAGCACACCTTTAAGCCCCTACCTTATAGATGTCACGACAAGTCTATATTGTCTTTTCCCTATAAACGCATCCATTTCCGGGCAGTGCGTTTTTGGATTTTAAGACGCCTCGTGTATACAAGACGAAGTAATGAAATACAATTTGCTAACCTAATTTTAAATGTCATTTCTGATGAATAATTTTTTTTTAGGCTTTGTGAACAGGCGAAAGCACTAAGCCATAGAGGAACTTTCTTTTTAGTATTCCGTAGCCAAAATGGCAAAAACGGAACCCTTTTAGTTTCGACATGCCCGTCTGTCCGCAGCATAGCTCAGTGGCCGTTGATACTAGAAATCTGCAATTTGGTATAGGTATATTAATCATGCCAACAAAGTGGTCCAATAAAAACTAGAACAAAACATTTTTTTTTTCGGTTACCTCCCCAACTGGTGAAGTGGGGATGTTTTTTTTAATGTAATCTAATCCTATAGTGTGGGTATCATTGAATAGGTCTCTTATAAATAATAAGAGTCTTAAAAGAAACTTCTTTTCTAAAGTCAATACTTTCGGAGAAAATCGCTCCAGAAAAAGAATTGTGTCCGCCTCTCTAAGTTTTGATCCGTTGGTCCAAAAAATATGAAAATAATCATGAATAGTATGGCTTATGGAGTACTTTAAAATAAAACTACTTCGAACGTAATTTTTAATACTACGGAACCCCACACTGAGCATGGCTCGACATCCTCTGGGCCGGTTTTTTTTTAATTTTGACGTCGCCCGCCCGACCTAGATTATTAATAAAATTTTGTTTAACTAAGAATATTTTTAAAATTTACAATTTTATTTTAAAATAAGTGTGTGGTCGTAGAAAAAGTATTGTATGCAACGTTATTTAACTGAGTCAAAAAATGCTCGTGGCGTCTTTAATACCCATTTTCGGCTACGCCTCAAATTATTACCCACGCCACTCACCTTTTTTGACCTCGCTTAAGCAACGGTTGCATAAATTACTATTTCAAGGTTGGCGAATGTTGTTCTTCATCACTACATCTACATAGTATAAAATAAAATCACTTTTTCTGTCCCTATGTCCCTTTGTACGCTTAAATCTTTAAAACTGCAACGGATTTTGATGAGATTTTTTTTAATAGGTAGAGTATTTCAAGAGGAAGGTTTTTATGTAGGTATAGTACCCGTGCGCAGCCGGGGCGGGTCGCTAGTTATATTATTAAGATTTAGGTTTAATAAGCTTTTTCTCAAACTTGTTACGGAATCTTGATGTTACTTACTTTTAATTAAACCCGGAAATACTATGTATCCGGTGTCATGTGCTAAGATGATATGTAAAGTGATTTCATGTTTTTATTTCACACCTAGGACTGCAAACAAACTCTTTTGTTTTGAAACGTCAAATTGTGACACTAGGTCTTGACATTCAGCCACGAAAAAAATAACCTTAGAACTAGGTAATGTCTATACCACCTGGTAAAAGGATACCTCAAACAGATTTAAAAAAAGTTAGGCGCGAATGTTTTTTTTTTAAATGTTTTTTCTACTCCGGCACTTTTATCTGTCATTTATATAGTCCCGCCAACAAATATAAAAGCTGGGCTTACACAATTTCAGAAAAGTCTATATACTCTATTCTTCAAAAACACCCTAGGCTTATAAAGTCGCTAAAATGCAACTGCTAGCAGAGATACCTACTCAATTTACAACAAATCGCAAACCTGACAACTTAACAAACAACTGGATTCATATTGTCTGAAATAATAACGTATCTAAAATAATTGCTACCAACGTAAGGAAAAAAACGCAAGTGTTTTAGAATCGTCACCGGCAGGCAGTAACTGACAGTTTAAAAAAAAAACGTTACCGTGTCTATTACATTCCGTCATTTGTTTTTTCATTGTTATTTTCAGTTTGTGCGGCAATCTTTAAATTTGTTTAAAATTCTTTTTTCATCTTTTTTTGGACTGTGAAGTGAAGAAAATAAATTTAATAATAATAAGATAAGATGGATTATGACGAGGACTTGGTTCTGACACCGGAAGAAATATCGACGGCGGCACAATCAGTTACTGAGAATTTGTTGCCTACAAAATCGCGGCATCTTTACGATCAGTCGTACAAGAAATTCATGGCGTGGCGAATCGAACACCAGACTTCGTCATTCTCAGAGAATGTCCTATTGGCATATTTTAAAAGCCTCATAGAATTATTCAAACCGTCTTCACTTTGGGTTGAATATTCAAAACTCAAGGCAACTCTCAACATATACCACCAGACAGACATATCTATACGCCAAGTTGCTGGCTTTATTGAAAAGAAAGTCAGAAGGTTTTAAGGCGAAAAAAGCGAAGACTTTTTTACCAGATGAATTAAAAACATTCATTGAGCAAGCACCTGATCGGAATCATCTATTCAACAAGGTAAATCTATAGTTACATACTTGTTGTTTTATTGTTTTATTAATGCACTAGTATATTCGGTTAATTATGTTATTTAGGTATTCTGTGTATGCAAATATTGTATTTAATTACATTGTAAGGATTTTTAACACCTAGATTCCTATTTCTTGTTACAGGTGGCTGTAATTTTTGGAATAATGGGGCTTGTCGCCGGCAAGAGTTACACGATTTAAAAAATTACAATATTATTGATGCCCAGGAAACGCTAGTGGTTCATATAATGAACACCAAGAACCGAATTGATCGCACTTTTACAATAACAGGGAAATATTACCATATCTGCAAAAAGTACATGATTCTTCGCCCAGATAACTGCAACACTTTGAACTTTTTTGTGCGTTATGCTGACGGGAAATGTTTTGCTCAAAATATAGGTAAAATAATTAAAGTATATTTTCATATAACAAACTGTGTTTTATTTTGTGATAATCCTTAGTCGTAGAAAAAGTAATGTATGCAACGTTGTTTAACCGAGTCAAAAAATACTCGTGGCGTCTTTATTAACAATTTTCGGCTTCGCCTCAAATTGTTACTTACGCCACTCGCCTTTTTTGACCTCTCTTAAACAACTGTTGCATAAAATACTATTACGATACTGTACTATTAGTTTATTTACAAATGAAATAGTATGGTTCAGCGAAATCTGTTGGTTTTCTTTCATGGCAAGTTTGCGAAAAGCACTATACAAATCTTGGCGAGAAACAGGGTTACAGGCCGCGTATCCCTATCTGGCCTCAGTTCTTTCGGCCAGATACATCTAGTTGGCCTGTAACCCTTCGTTTTCCGTCCTCTATAGTAATGTTCTATTTCACCATTGTGATTGTATCTTATAAAGATACGCTTACAATTGAACATACTTTATTACCATAAAATACCTATCTTACTACCGCATATCGCAGCATCAGATAAAAAGTAGTATTGAACTTGAAAATGGAGCACTGTATGTGTTTTAAGCGGTCACGCCGGTGCCTAAGCTGCCAGGAAAATTAGGCGTGTATTGCGACATTTGGAGCATTGCTCTCTACGGGAGCGAAACGTGGACAATGACGCTAAAGGATAGGAAAAGATTGGAAGCATTTGAGATGTGGGTCTGGAGACGGATGGAAGGCATAAGTTGGAAGGATAAAGTAACGAATGAGGAGGTGCTGCGTAGAGTGGACGAGAAGAGAACAATCATGAACACCATCGAAGTGAGATGAGGAAAGATGATTGGACACTTGATTCGTCACGACCGTTTCTTCAAAACCATCCTTGAGGGCAAGATAGAAAATAGAAGAGGAAGAGGCAGACCAAGACGAAGCTACATGGACCAAGTGATGGAAAGAGCGGGGGTGGTGTCGTATCAGTGTCTCAAAGTGCTAGCATAAGATAAAGAGGGCTGGAAGTTACTCCACCGACAAGAGAATATCTCTTAAGTTTATGATGATGATGATGATTGCTGCAGAAGGCTCAGTTAAATTTTGTACACAGACAGATTCTACTGAACGTTTAATTATGTATCTGTTATGCTGTAAAACGATATGTATTATGACGCGGTTGAAGTACAACTGCCATTTTAATGTTTAAATTGATCTAAGGATATATGCGACCCGATTTGAGATTTATACATGGATTACACTATTCTCCGTCAAAACAGTCGTCGGTACATTTCAGAGCTCTTGCATGTTTACACCCACTCTAAATACCACAAACCTGCAGCGTAAACCTCCAAAAATAATTAGGCCTCGCATTATTGTCCTGTAAAGTGGTTAAAATTTGACCTTTATTTCCGTCATACAACCCCGGACGTGTAACAGCTGAGTCCGTCCGGGCCGCGGCCGACCGCTCCTGACTAATGTCGCACATTTATAACCCTCTAATTAATTGTTTGCATGTCCGCACAAGGAACGTTATCTCGTAAACGTGTTTGCTATATTTTAAAATAGCTGTTAACGGGTTTTATATACTGGGTAGAGATAAAACATTTTTTAAATGCTTATTACCCCCTGATAACGTATGTCCAACTTAAGCAATCTTTTAGTCAGGAGGCAACGCATGGTATATTTACCTACTGACTTTGGACTTCAGCATAGGTGTTGTAGAATCGCGCAATATAAAAATGGCTTGATTCAAATGTTACTTAAGTTGAGACTTGCCTCACTTGCCTAATCACGAAACAACTAGCGCCCTAAAGATTACTATGTATGTTCCATAGCGTTTTGGTCATCCTCGTGCCTATCAAGCGTACGTACACCATATAAATGATGGTAAACGCCAAACTAGTAACGTCTTTTAAATACTCCAATCAGTGCGTCTCGTTCCTGTATTCGTGCATACGCTTCTAGGTATAGAAACATCTAGCTAACTTCGGACTTTTTAACCAAAACTTTGCAACGAAAAAACGTAGCGGTAAAAACTTCCATGAGAGCTCAAACTCGTAGCGAGAGAAACTTGGCGGAAAACCGTTTTTGTTGCGATTGGAAACATTGTGAACATTGAAAATGTTGGCCATTTAGTGGAAGGCCGATGCAAAACTAAAATACGTTTTAGCGTATTGAGGTCATAGCAGTTTTGATGAATTCGGATAGCCTACGGATAGGATGGAACGAAATAGCATTTTTAATGGTTATATATTACTGCACAATGTTTAAGTAGCTTTGCATCAGGAATATGAGTCAGGGTGAATAATAAAAAAAAAAACATTCTTAAGCGGGCGTCCAGGACCTAGTTCGCAAATATATTGTTGATAAAACGTCCACTCTCAGATAAAACAACCAGTCGTTAGTTAGTTTCCTAAATGAATACATTTTTTATTGTATCGTTAATAATTGAATGTTTACGGAATGATACTATAGAAATAATAATGATTCATGACAAAAATACATTAACCGTTAATCAAATTGATGTCTAAAGCCGTTTTTGAATTTTCTGCCAATCAAGGGATCACTGTACAAAGCGTAGCCGCGGGGAGCTTTACCAGTTTGTCGTATGGTGCAATGCACGAACTCATAGCGATTCGATATCCATACGTGTACATTGTACAGTGCTCGGCCGCTATGAAGTAAATCCTGACAGCTGTCAGTTGAATACATTATCTGTCAGCAATGTAACTTTTTGAAACATAATGCATTGAAATGACAGGTTCCAGGAATGACTTCATAGCGGCCGAGCACTATAAGTAGGTACTTCATTTTTGCGTGTGACCGTAAAAGTAAAATATTTGGTGAAAAATTGAAAATGCGTTTTACTTAGTTATAACTTGTTGGTGAAAACTAGTGTCTTCTAGAATTTCTCAGTCAAGACTAGTTTACGGAAAGTGCCTCTATGAAAACTAGTCTTACCCATAAACATTTATTTATTACTTTTGAATGGCGTTTTTTTATTAACGTTTGTCGTCACACTCGTCACTTTGCTTCTAGTGACACCTACCTTTTAATCCTATTAAGACCTATGGCAGCGTGATGGCAGGTGGATCAAAATTTTAAAGGTTTGGTGGCCGCTTTCAGATGGGAGAAGCGCTGGGCGTCCGACCGCTCGATGCGTGAACGATATTCCAAAGAATCACTGGTCACTTTTGGATGAGGTTAGCTCAGCTATGCTCTTATTCACACAATCGACGCTGCGTTTACGAGACTGCGTTTACACATTAACGAGCTCGACGACGAGACAGCCTTCATTTCGACGTCGAGCGCAGCGCTGCGAAAAACGGTATTCACTAACGTAGAACAGCTCGTCATCGAACTGTAGTAGGCGGTAACTCTCGACGCAGTGTAGTTCCAGCTCACGCCGCATTCGTCGCCGAGCGCTAGTGTCGTTTAAAGTGCATAGTGAATACCATTTTTAGGCTCGACGCTGCCGCAGCGCTGACACAGCGCTAATAGCAAGGTTGTTTCCTTAGTGAATAACACTGTAGGACCGGGACCAGTGGCGTACAAGAAGAGAGGCATATGCTCAGCAGTGGGCGAAATAACGTCTGAATATGAAGACCTTTGTTGTTACGTTAACCTTTACTCGATTCGTAAAGTAGCAACGCAAACCTTACTTGCCAACTCAAGGTACGGCTACTCGAGCGAATATGGCTAGATTATGAACCTGGCCAGAGTTATCGGAATTTTATTCCGAGCGATATTTCGAAGCGTGATGTTAGCCTATAATTGAATTAGAGCTTGCTTTAATGAGAGTCGTCCGCGGTTAAAACAAATAAATATTTTTACACAAGGAATGATTATGTATTTTAACAAATTTATGAATTAGCGACAAATAAATGTTGAGCAAAAACTTATTAAACGGTAATTCTCAAACGTAAAGCCTAAAACAAAATACCCTGTCCCTTTTGTGACACTAAAAAAATGTGACATTTTAATAGGAAGATTAGAACTGAAATTGCATTGGAAAAAATCGATGATCTAGAAGTAGACATTTGAGAATGGCCGTAAACAACGCTTGTGCAGTTCGTGGTGTAACGTATGCACTAAGTAACTCAAACCTGCTAGTTAAAAATACTTGCCGCAAGTTTACTACTGAGTGACCGTACGGCGAAGATTTATTGATAGTATCATACAGGGTGTTTGGTTAGCGGTGTCGGAGCTTTTAAGGGCTTAAACTACAATCAATTTCATCGATAAATTACCAAACATTTTTTTTTGTGCCAATGATAATTAAATGGCAGCCATTTTAAAATTTCAAACGGACGAATACGGGCGCACGTGATATTTCGGGAATTATGCGTTTGTTATCGGTCCTATCCTTGCAAAAAAAATCTCGTTAGAGAGCTCATTAGATAAGCAAACTAATCAAGCTAATCATTTGACTCAATTATTTGAACAACAAGGCTAAAAAAAATTTTTTTTTTTAAAATAGTAAAAAATTCACCTTCATTTTCCACTTAATTTAATTTTGCATGAAAACTAGGTCGTTAAGATAGGTTTTTGGTGTTGTTATTTATTAGTACAGTATGTTAGCTATCAAATAACACCATAATTACAGTTATACCTTAAGTACTTTAGGAATTACAAGTGCTCAAACATACACCAAAACAGCTGCATTTAGCGTTCCCGATGCAAAATCCATAAACAAATGAATGTCAGCAGTGTACTGACTAGTGAAGTGGCCGCCTTCCATCCATCCAGTGCATGTTTGAGCACTTGTAATTCCTAAAATACATAAGGTATAACTGTAATTATGGTGTTATTTTTTAGCTAACATACTGTACTATTAAATAGCAACACCAAAAACCTATCTTAACGATCTAGTTTTCATGCAAAATTAAATTAATTGAAAAATAAAGGTGAATTTTTTACTATTTTTAATTTAAAAATTTTTTTTTAGCCTTGTTGTTCAAATAGTTGAGTCAAATGATTAGCTTAATTAGTTTGCTTATCTAATGAGCTCTCTAACGAGATTTTTTTTGCAAGGATAGGACCGATAACAAACGTATAATTCCAGAAATATCACGTGCGCCCGTATTCGTCTGTTTGAAATTTTAAAATGGCCGCCATTTAATTATCGTTGGCACAAAAAAAAAATTGTATGGTAATTTATCGATAAAATTGATTGTAGTTTAAGCCCTTAAAAGCTACGACACCGCTAACCAAACACCCTGTATATTGCTCTCACATGCTTTTGTATCACAAAATGAGACAGTAGTCTTATTATTCGAAAGCACGCCGTCTGCTATTATCTTGGGCAGGTTTCAGGATCGTATACCGAGAAACGTAACTCGTACAAACGGGCTGACTATGAAGTCTGAGAAAATTTTATTATCTTATGGCAAAAGGCTCATCTAAAAACATTCTTTGAGTTAAATAAATATTTAAATCCGCTTCGTATTACGAGATTACCAGTTTTAACAATAAAAATATTGTTATGCCTTTTAACTGGCAAATAACGTTAGTATTATATAGGTACTTACGCTGTATAATCCTTTTGTGTAATGCCTTATAACTTTTACCAACTAAAAGTTAGTGTTATTCAATTTCTTTAGTCCCCCCATGGTTTGTGTTATGATGCGATAGACTTAGATAATTTAGCAAAATTTGCTGACTGACTTAAAAATATTTCTGCTATTACGTAAGTTACCCTTCCGCTAAGTGTAATTAGGTACCAAAGAAGTTCATAAATGGACAATGCTTGTAAAGTAAATTTGGAACCCGTTTAATATTTGATTAGGTGTTGTAGTAAATGAATGGACCCAAATTAACACGGTAGATAAATGTGTATTTAGTTTCCCTCTTAAATATCGAGAGCCCTAGTTTTTTTCGTTTATCAACTATTTATCTACTAAACAACCGTCTGAGCGGGTCGAGAAGTCGAGATACAGCCTGATGGCGTTAATTAGCCATCGACACCCCGACGCGTGGTCGGACCCCTGATAGCGTAATATGTAATGCGGTAAAATATAGGGCAGCATTACGGTCACTTGCCCTGTGCATTACGCTTGTACAACCAGTGTAAGAGTATTCTTCGTAGATAATCTTAGAGTATTCTAAGAGTCTTAAGGTGCATTTAGACCAAAAGAGCATTCGCTCATTCTATCCCCCACTCTACGAAATTCGTTCTTTACACAAAACGTGATTCATCGAAATGCGTTGCTTTCGTAGAGTGGGGGATAGAATGAGCGAATGCTCGTTTGGTCTAAATGCACCTTTATAATTTATGTACGTTTTTTTAATAATCTTATTTCAATTTATAGATAAACGGACGAAAAGGAACTGTACCAAAGTAACAAAGAAAAGCTTTTTCCAAATTAATATAATATTTTAGCCTATACAATGTCCCACACAATTTCTGAATAGTTCTAGTAGTGTAACTAGTGTAATACACAATATAACATTTATAAAATAATATCTACTTCCGGTTGTACAAGTCCTTGTATTCTTATGCTGGTTCACCATTCACCAGAACGAATATGTCCGCTAGTAGCAGGAATGACGACTAGTATACTTTACGTCGTCGGCGCCGCTCGTTACATGTAATTGCTTCGCTTCGCTTTTTTGATATGACCATTCACTTTTACGGGGTCATTATGATGTCATTTAGGGTACGTTGCATTTTATTAGGGAAAGAGTTATTAATCCACGTCCCATGAATATTTGAAAATTTTCCGGTTCTACGAGTTGAGTTTAGGGATATTTAATGTTTATCGTGATAAAGGTACTGATATCTTGACGCTGTAGCCAGTGATCTTGGCTGCTGGGGTATAACTGCTTATAATATTTAAAAAATCTGTCTAACTAGGTAGGGAGTAGTGACCCTGCTGTGAGGTGCGAAACCTGGCTTCATGACCATCACGAGCGCCGGCCATGAGCACGGATGTGGCTTGCAAAACCAAATTTGCTTTTAAAGGTTCTGTTACAGGGCGCACAGTGCAACTCACCTTTGTTGTTATACGTGTAGGTATAGGAAGGCTTTGGACGGGTTTTTCTGTTGAGACGTTTAGCATCGAGTTCTTCCAAGCGACGCTTCTCAAAGTTAACAACGGCCTCATGAACAGAACCTCGCCATAACCCCCTCTGTTGAGCAAGCTCTTCCCAACCCTCGCATGGGATGTATGAAATACGTGGTTAAATGTGAAACAAAAATAATGCATTTAGGCCACAAAATTGATGAAGCAGTTAGTTACACATGTCAGTGGAGAATAACACAACTTCTTCGGAACAGGACGACAAATAAGCAGTAAACTAGAAGGTTCGTTAACAAATTTTTATTATTTTTTATTTGTCCTAAGAAGAAAGGTTGTCTACGACTGCTTCTTTGTTTACTAAATTTATAATCCTAAAAAAAACAAACGAACTGGTTAGAAAAATAGTCCGTAGTTGATGACTTAGGCACTGGTCTCACCGCGAGCTACTAAGCTATGAACTATCGGCTATAAACACGAACAAAAGATACGGACCACCGTGTAAAAAAACAAGACACGGCGATACTCGTCCGGCGGTGATAGCTGATAGCTGGGCGAGTATAGCCGTGTCTCTTTTATTTACACGGAAGTGCGTATCTGTTGTTCGTGTTTATAGCCGATAGTTCATAGCTTAGTAGCTCGCGGTGAGACCAGTGCCTTAAAGCCTCAGGAGCTTTATAGGTACCTACACATAATACGCTAGTCAGGAAAAGGTTTTATTAATGTTCTAAGTTCTAAACGATGTCTACCTATTTATCCACAAGGATGTACGAGTACATCGCTTTAGCAGCGAAATTTTAGAACCGAACAAGCGAATTAAATTGTTTCGGTCAGTATCGCACAATTAACACTCACCTACGTAATGGACGAAGCCATTCTGCATACCAACGTCCGACCAAAGACGTCGCCGGGGCAACCTCAATGGCCTAATAAATGGCCCGAGCCATCCCGTGTGGCCACTCTCGCCGTATCACGGATCCCACCCTCGACTCCCGGACCTCAACACGTGTTTTATATGTAAAAGCGAATCTATCCCTCTTTAACCCTATAAATTGGACTGAGAAAGTTGTGTGAAGTCTATATTGACATTCATGGGTGTGAGAGATAATAGCAGACATACGGCCCTCTTGTATTAAACATACGCCTAATAAAATTTTTGCTAATGAACAAAGTGTTTCGTTTAAAATTCAAGTGCTTGCGATTGTTTTCTGAATACGGTAAACTCGTTGTTTGCTGTCGGTTTTAACGTAATTTCATACAGCGCTATTGTCCTTCCGAAATTCGTTATTTTAATGAATGGGTACTTAAATCGTTTATGCGTTCAAGTTTTCTGTTTTCACAGGATTTTATTAATCAACCTCTTTTGCATTGAAGATATTGAAACCTACTTTAGCGGCATGATCAATTGATCACAACGTTCATGCCATTCTTTATAAATAGGAATTACCTATCACTACTTAGCGTGCAATCCCTTACTTGTGTAAATGTACTAATATAAGGCATTAATACGGAGCCTATACCTACAGCCTGCTTTTCCTTCGAGCCTGGATTAAGCGCTTAATTTTCTCAAAATAGCTAGTAACCCGGTGTTAATCGATTTCTAGACGCTCCTACTATAGTTTAAGCGCCCACTACGTTTATAACGTTAAGACAAGAAAATATAGAATCTGGATATCGACCTGCATCAAAGTTAGAGTTAGCAGAATAATTTTATAACCGAACTACAAGCTATCAATTACATATGCAAAGTTTTTAGGTTTAGGTTTTCACTTTTGAGGCTATTACAAACTTGCTTTGTTCATAATATAATATTATTAAACACTAGAGTATTGCCTGTAATAATTAGGGCTCTGCATACCAACGGACGCCGGATAGACGCTGGCCACCAACCTCATCTTCCAAGCGCTTACCGAGTATTTGAGTAATACGAAACAGTATACTTCAGTCCATAACAATATCCGTTATTGAAAATGTAGTCCTTCAACAGGTCGTCTAAGACGATTGGTCGCCCGCGGTCAGCACTCATTGGTAACAGCAGCACTGGCCCGCTTTGACTCACGGCTTCAATTTCTCTCCGTTTGATGTGTTTAATTACTTTGTTTGTTTGTTTGAATGCGATGCCTGTTGCGGTCGACCTAAGTTGAAAATGCTTCGAAAACTGTTAGCACTGCCAAATTAAATGTAACCCACGTCAAGCTAAGCGAATAGTTTATATTCGAAACGAGATAATTAAAGTATGCCTTTTGCCAATGCAGTTCCCTGCCTTAGGCCTAACAGCAGTTCAAATGTTCAATTCTGTCTATGATCAATGGCGAATCTCATGTTTTTGATAAGAACGTTTGATTAGATATAGTTAAAATAATGGAGTATCTCCAAAAATATAAAGATTTTAGGAATTTGTAGTACAGTAATAACATTTGCTACCAGTTCATTTATTGTAACTGAAATGTGTACCTACAATTAAAACTTTATTGTACCTAATGCCGAATACAGTAATTTCAGGAAGATTCTCTAGAAATTGTGCAAATGTAGAGGGAAATCCACGGTAAGCATATTAACACTAAATTGTTAATTTTAAAGTAATTGTAGGGTTGCGTTCCACAAGGACGACCGTTGGGTCCACAATATATCTTGTGGGCAAGCAACCGCGATTTGACTGACGGCGCTGCCTGAAAGGACATTTATCTGCCTCACTAGGGTTACTCTAAACCAAACAACAATGAATTCTCATTTACAAATTGTCTTGGCATTTCTCAGGTCCTCTCTTTTGACTAATTGATGCTTTAAGTAGGTATTACGATAGAAATAAAATTATGAGGGTCAGTCAGTATCTACTGAGGTGTACATAAATCATTCTTAATATTTTTTAAAGTGAAAGTCTTTGGTCAAACATAGCAACTAAGTAATCGAAAAAAAAAATTAAAAAAATGTAAGTATCTACTTGAGTCTTTTGAATATTATTATTATTTTATTATACATAGTCACATACATAGTAACGAATCAAGTGATTTATACTTGAATAAAGTATGAATTGATGTTTATACCAAACAATAATGAATGACATAAATATTCGGTTCATAAATGATTCTTATACAAAAACGATGAAAACGGATTATATCGCATAAATTAATTACCTACATCCCGACGTTTCGAACCCCTTACAGCGTACGTGTTTTTATATGATGATTTCATGAATAACTATCATGATAACGGAATACAATACTAATTTAATTAATTTAAAATGTATCAGATCTTTTTCACTTTTAAGGACACTCAATTAGCGTCAGACTTAAAAAAAGCTTATTGCACTAAGGTTTGTAACATATCGTACCTACTTCATTGTTGTTACAAACCTGACTGCAATTAAGATTTTGTTCGGTAGAAACACTTCGCCATAATTATCATGCATTTTTTATATCAATCACTAAAGTTTGCAGAGAATAACAAGTATATATTTTTAAATATTAATCTATATGTGAAGGACTGCACCATCATCAATTCCGAGCCACGAGCCATCGGGTGATGGCCTTGAAGCGGTGCGGTGGCGTGGCCTCTGATGCACATGCTTGTGGCGCTTATCACAGCAATATTGATGCGTGCCCGAAGCCAGCTTAGTATTGTGGATAGGGATCTGTTCCACCTTTCACATAATTATTATGTTATTACATTCGGCCGTGTGGTGACGGCAGTAAGAATACATTTGTCACCACCCCAACTCCTCCTGCGGGTGTCGTAAGAGTCGACTAAAGGATTGAAGTGTCACTGACCATTCTTTGATTTGATTGATGACGGGCAGCAGCGTCATCACAGTGGATACATTACTGCGATCGCCAATCCGCTTGCCCAGCGTGGCGATTATGGGCAGTTACCTCCTAATGCGTATAGCATAGTTAATAGGAGAGGCCTACGTCCTGCAGTAGACTATCATAGGCTGATACATGCACATGCACATTCCGCCAAAGTACAGATTACAAACTCCTTGAACCAACAACCACTTGAACAGGTAGCTATTAACACAATTGAACAAATGTTTTTGGGGGCATTTTTGAGCTGGCGTTAGACGTCCATGTTATAGGTCACAGCTATAATTAATAAGCAAATAAATACGTTGCTACAATCCACTTTAGTCCGATAAATATAAAAAAAGAAATCTTCCTCATATAGGACCGATAAATTGTATTCTTAAAGTGAAACTTTTTAAGTTAACTCTTGTTGGTTTTGGTGCTTATTGCTGTACCTAGGTAATAATTAACTCCTTTTTAACCCGAAAGTATAAAGTTCGCATTTTCAACATGAATATTTGAAGATTATTTTCACTCAAATGCCAGATCCATTATGAAAGCAGTAAATAAAATTAAAGAAAAAAAACCTTTTTAAAAACAAGCTTTTATTATTTGTTTATAAAATGAACTAAAAAGTTACAAATAAATTACCTCTAAAAAGAAATATAACACTTTGTAACTTGATTGTAACCTTTAACGACAAATAAGCGTCTTCGTCTAGGACAAAATAATTCCATATTGTACAAATTTATTTTATTTTAACACTAAAACTTTTCACCATACATAATTATTCAATCTCGTCCCCCCTCTTTATCATAGTCCCCATTTATAAATGAAAGCGTGTTACATTTAATACAACACAACATTTTCCTCAAGCTATCACAATGTAACACGCTTTCATTCATAAATGGGGACTATGATAAAGAGGGGGGACGAGATTGAATAATTATGTATGGTGAAAAGTTTTAGTGTTAAAATTAAATAAATTTGTACAATATGGAATTATTTTGTCCTAGACGAAGACGCTTATTTGTCGTTAAAGGTTACAATCAAGTTACAAAGTGTTATATTTCTTTTTAGAGGTAATTTATTTGTAACTTTTTAGTTCATTTTATAAACAAATAATAAAAGCTTGTTTTTAAAAAGGTTTTTTTTTTCTTTAATTTTATTTTTAACTTTTTAGTACCTCTATTTTTAATTCGAGAACTACGACGTAGTTCGCAGCGCGTAGCAGCGTTATTCCGTTTTGAAGTCCGTAGTTCGTTCACATGATATGTAATATGTACTGATTTAAATATCAATAATGTTGAAATTATGTAATCACTTGTTAGTTATTTGTAACGTTTCTCATTCTATCCATTTCTTTTAATGCATCAACATTACAAGGTTTCTTCGACGTCAACTTGGAGCAGTCAAGTTCTTCGATTTGAAGACCTGCTAAAGACCTAACTCTACATAAGCTTGACAAGCAGCGAACAATTTGGAGCCTAGATAAATAATAGCATGATCTACAGTAGTTCCCTGCATTTTATGAACAGTTGAAGCCCAAGACAAGACAATCGGAAGCATTCTTCTTTCAGCTGTGCCGTGATTAAATTTAGCAGGAAATTGAACTGATTTAGGGTGTATTATGTGAATGCCATCGTTACCAAAGTCTACGCGAACCGATGGTACATCGCTTTTAATTCATCTTGTGCTATTATTTTAAACATTTGTGTATTCTTCTTCCTAAAATGTTCGAGAACGGCTGAATTATATTTTTTGACCTGCTGATTCGTTGGGTAAATACGTAGAGCATTATCAATCGAGAACTCTCTAGAGCTATTTGAAGATACTTTCTGCATAAGATCAGAAAAGTGTTCGGTAGTCAGCTCACCAACTCTTAAAGCGTTCAATATATTCACAAACTTGTCGCAACCTTTTTGTCTCATGTTCTCTTTTAGCTCTATTAAAGAGAACAAGCGCCACAAATGTGTCGCTGGAACCATTCTTGCTGGTTGATCGAATACTTGGTTTCCGCGTACCGGAAGCAGTTGAGCACAAGAGCACATTAAGACCACCGAACATTTCTTCACTATTCTTAAGTTATTTTAATCTAGAGTCCATCATGCAAAGCATCCCATACGGGACCATTGATATTTCGTCAATAAATAGAAATTGTATATCTTTCCACTGTAACCGCATCAATCTGAGAAAATTTCCCGTCAGCATGGGCATCTGGGTTATCCTTCCATCTTTTTGCACAGGTAGCTTTAGTGCAGTATGAAGTGTAGAGCCTCCAATCAAACGCGCTGCAACCCCTGTTAGAGCGCAC